>OX463855.1:24785857-24863813 GCA_949825065.1 Odontocerum albicorne
TTCCTGTATGGTTTCAATTTACAATTGGACCCGGTAGGTGGCGCTGCAATCGGGTTCTAGGAAAAGTTTTTTTTTATTTTTTGATGAAAATTTATTTTTTTATTATTTTAAGATTTTTCGCATATCAGAATATATAACACCAAAATTTCACCCCACCCCCCCTCTTTCATCAACCTCATTTTTTTAAATGAAAAAAATCATATGTTCATGAATAATTGACCGTTAAAACCTTCTGAGAAGTTCATGAATAATTGACCTTCTGAGAATTATTCATAGTTATGTTTGTGTACCATAGGTGGCGCTGATGTCGAATTCTGTGGTATTTGACGTACGCATCCAATACATGCGCAAGTCACTTGCGTCGTAGCTTCGCGTTGTTTTGACATTTCAATTTCTGTTCGCTGTGTTTCGATATTCCATGTATCACAATTAAGTGAATATTAAGTGTATTATTCATCGACAAAACATATTGAAATAACGTTTTAAATCATAAATGAAGTGTACTTAAACACATACATTGTGCAAATGTGTAAGGTGCAGTGCTGAAGTGAATATCTTGCATGATCTTCAATAAATTAAAATTATATACATGTGCATTCAATGACAATCAATCTAACCTGCAACAATTTATTTTATGTGCTTATTTGTGTCGATGATTCTATATCATTTACGGAGTGTTAAACGGCTCATCGAAAATAAACAACATGTAAGTTTGTTCAACAAATTATAACATCTATAAAATTCAAATATAAGTAACTTATATTTATGTGTTGTGTGTTTATTAAAGAACAATGCCACGTCTTCGTGGACGAGGAGAAAATATTGGTCGACGTACACAGAATTCACAAATAGTCCACACCCGTCGGTTAAATAGAACGGTAGAATATCAATTGATGGACAATGCAAATTTAAGAGACCAGGCTGCAAACACAAGTGCAAATGAAAGCCAAGAGGAACGCAACGAACGCCTTTGAGCAAATGCAGAGACAAATATAGGCGCGTCAACGAGCCACCGACGCGCACAGAGCTCATGAAGGACAGCGCATGCAAGTGCATTGCGCATTGACACGTGCATCACTTCTCCACCTTGCGTTCGAATATGAGTGGACATCGACTATTCGTCACATTCACAAATTGTCATCGGCGCTATTGACAAAGAATGCCAACACTGCCAGGCATTCAAATATAAAGGTGAATCGGTCGGTTTATGGAAAAGTTGTACTGCCACCATTGAATTCGCCGCCAGAACCATTGAAAACACTATTGGCTGGAGCCCCACCTCCATCATAATTGTTTTTGAGTAAAATTCGTAAATTCAATTCTTGCTTCCAAATGACATCATTTGGAGCAACAAAAATCGTTCAGAATGAGAATGGTCGCAATTTTTAATCAACATTTAAGATTCAGGGCCAAGTGTATCATCAAATTGGTTATTTTATCTCAATGCATGATGCCGATCCAAAATTCTTGCAAATCTTCTTCATGGGTGATAAGGAGCCACAAATAAACACACGGTGCCAATACAACCACATCGAGCAGATGGAGGAGCAAGAATTTGTGGCGACTTTGGAACCGATTTTGAGAAATCACAACCAGTTGGCTTAGTTGTTCAATAACGTTTCAAACAGGCTACAAAACGACAACTACATGATCGTCATCAAAGCAGACAAAGTACCATATGGAGAGCACGCGGGCCAATACAATGCACCAACCATTAATGACGTTGCAGTTGTTATGGTTATCGACGCATATGAACATCGAGATACACGAATTCAACACAGAGATAACACGGTGCAGACAATATCGATGTTGACGCTATTAATTTTAAAATACAACAGTCATTGCCTGGCAATGAGATGTCGTTCAAATCGATCGACACTGTTGTCGATCCTGACGAAGCAGTCACCTATCCTGTTGAATTATTGAATTCACTGGATTAACCGGGAATGCTACCACATAACTTGCGATTAAAAATTGGTTCACCAATAATTTTGCTTCGGAATTTAAATGCACCTAAGCTATGCAATGGCACGCGATTGGTCATAAAAAAAATCATAGGAAATGTTCTTGAAACTACCATTTTGAACAGCAAGTTTCCATGTGAAGTTATTCTCCTGCCACGGATCCCAATGATCCCTTCAGACTCACCCATTCCAATCAGACGCCTGCAATTTCCAATTTGCTTGGCATTCGCAATGACTATTAATAAGTTACAAGGGCAAACAATGTCCATTTGTGGGTTGGATCTAGAAAATCCATGCTTTTCACATGGCCAATTATATGTTGCGTGCTCTCGCGTTAGTAAACCATCAAGTTTGATCATTTATACACCTCAGGGATTGAAGAAAAACATTGTTCATCAACTCGCATTAAGATAAAAACAAAACAAAATTTATTTCTGTTAGTATTACGATTAAACATTTATTTTAATACTTTACTTTTTTTACATTAATAAAAATTATGACTGTCATGGAAATCAATTGAGTTTTTTTTTGTTTGCTATTATTTAATCACAATGAAAATCGTTTAAATATGCATCGTATGTTATTGGTAAGGCGTCACATTCCTCTGCTACTCGCAGTCCATCTTCGGTGTACATATGGTTCAGAAAACAGAAGAATTATATATAAGTATATAGTTTATCGAAAATTCCAATATTAAAAAAATGTTTGCTGAACCCGCTAATAGCAGGCAAGCCAACGTTCGGGTAGGACAACGTCTGCCGGGTCAGCTAGTATATATATATATTTGGAAAGATTAGAAATATTTTTATAACTGTGCGCATTATATATTATATTTACGCTTGTTTATTTATTTAAATTTTGAAATATATAGATTAGCTTTTATAATTACATAAAATCATATACATATGTCAAATTAAAGAACTGATTTTTTTGCGATGAATAACAATAAATCTTATTTTTCAAAATTATTTTTCAAGTATCAGGTTTAGGCTTCATCTAAATTATGTAAAAAAATATTTCCTACTATTACTATTTCCAACTTAGCCAGAAACCAATAAATTCTATGAAAATAGGCTATCCATTTCATTTATGTTGAACTGAATACCATAATAGATACTTTTAGTAATTGGTAACCCAATAAGGTAATATATTACTTAACCAAATAACTTTCTATTTTGTACTATCTGGATTTATAATACCTCTTAATAACATATTTACAACTAAATAAATAAAACTTCAAGATAAACAACACTTACAATAGATGGAAAACACTTAATGGATAAAAAAAAATGCTTTGACTGGTAGGGTTGAACCACAATGTACTAGTATATCTGAGGCTTGTATGAATATCAATAGCTACTAATTGTATTTTACCTAGTTATATTTATTTACTGATCCATGTATGCTGTTTGTCTTAATTAAAAAACAACCGTAATTTTTCTTTCATTTGAATTTATCATACTTTTTATTTTATTAACATTATTTTTTTATAAAAAATATAAATTACCTGAATATCAAAATTGCCAACACAGTTATTGTTTTCAAAAGGAAATATAACTTTGTGTTGACATTTCACTTATTTCGATCTCAATGCACTTGATAACAACTAAGCAAAACTGATACATAATTCACTTTATTTTTTATTACTAAAATTAGTATTTTCATGTAAAATTTTGGGGAATTTTACACTGTGATACTTTAGTTGTTAAAAAATATATCTTATCTCTAACATTATAATATTTTAATTGTGTTTTTCTTATATACAGACTTTTAATCAAATATATTAAATCTTGACGAACATTTGTTTTCATTTTGACCAATATTTTTCTTACATGTCAAATTTAGTTATTATCTTTTCATTCTATCTTACAGTATTCTCATATTCCTGGTGTGTCTCCTTTCTAAGTGTACATTTTTCAACCATGGTATTGTAAGTATCCACACTTAGTATCCAAAGAAATCTTATGCTACTTGACATGGCTTTTAATGAGTTGTTATTTTTTAATAGATATGACCCATGTGATCACCTTTTATCTACTTGAGCTATCTGAAGACAGGTTTTAAAGTGGCAATAATTTGATCACACCTAAGGGCACTTTGCATAACTAAGGTCATAATTTATACATTTATCTCTCGAACTAACATAATCCATCCATCTAAGAATCTTTACACTCAGACTTTAAATACTGAAACTTTGAAGGGGATCTTCATGAATAATATGGTTTAAGCGGTCTTCATCGAAGTCCACTGGTCGTCCGGAACGCTCCATGTCTTTCAGGTCGAAATTACCGTCTTTGAAACGCAAAAACCATCGACGAGCTGTTCTTTCATTCCTAGCATCTTCACCGTACACTTCACAAATATCGCGAGCAGCTTTGGCAGCTTTATTCCCTCGATTGAACGCGAACAGAAGGAGGTGTCGAAAATGCTCACTTTCGTCTAGAGCAGAAAATTTTCTTTCGAATGACGTATAACATTTACCATTTTGTTTTACTTTTGGTGATCATTTTTCAATTGGAAAAAAACGGACACAACTTATGTTAACACCTAATATATAGATGAAAAACTTGTTCATTTTTTTTTTACGTAGCTCATCTGGGTCAATTTTTTCTCCACTACCCTGGATAATTGAGTCTACTGTAGTTGCGTACAATGCAGGGTAATATTATTTTTCTCATATACTCACCCGGAACTTAATGTTAGAATTCTTAATATTTTTGCTCCAATTAGACCTCGATTTGTAACAAATAAATTTGGCATCAAGAGATATTATATCTTAAGGCTTTTAAAAATGTATATATTGAACATACTCATACAAGCTTACACTTTGCCTATTTGATGCTTAAAACAGCCTAAGGGCTGATTTCAAGTACATATTATTCCTGTTCATGTTATTTATCTTGAGCTTCATTCATTTTACAAAGCTAATGCCTGGTTATGAGATACAGGTATTTTGAGAAATAAAAATATAAAATCTTATATTTTAAATCTTTAAAATCAAAGTTTGCAGTGGCACAAAACAAGTGCATCAGTCATATAAAAACAATTCTGTAAAAATATCTCAAGATCATATTCAAGTCCAAACCTACCTTAATAGTTATAAAATTTGGATGATTACTGGCAAAAGTAAAATCAATGTTTTCAACAAAAAAATTTGATACTTCAGAGCTGTAATACCAGCATCAAGAGATCAAGTCAGAAATTACTACACTTGATGTATTCAGACTAGAACTTCCAGTATCTACAATGAGAAATTTCAATTATGCTGGATGGAAAGTATACTTATGCACCACAAATATTGACTACTCTTGGATGAAACAGATGGAAGACAATCAGTTAACACATTGTTTGCGGGAAATGCTTAAAAGCGTCTTTCACATACTGTTGGTAGAGAGCTGAAGAGGCTTAAAAGCGTTGTATTTGCTTACTGTTGGTAGAGCGCGGGAGACGCCAAAAAACGTTGTACAGATCGGAATTGGGCTTGCGGTTACTTGTGAAGTGAAGCGATTAGTATAATGAGGGTCAGGTGGCAGACTGTCTTAGTATAATTAGGGTCGGGTGGCAGACTGTCGTCATATAACATGCACTCGAAATACAATAGTTGGAAGATAAACATTTCGTTTTTATCTTTATAATTCTTCAGTATTGAGGCGATATTGTTTAGTTCAAGACGTTCTCCATTTTCGTTTCTGCCTACATTCCGCTATTGCAAATTATTTTTATTAAAAAAATATTACAAAATATCTATAGTGGATATCGATCGCTGTTGTGTTTGAAAAGTTATTTGTTCCGTATTTTTATATTGTAATAAATGAATTTTTTTTCATAAAAAATACCCAATAAAAATGGATTACGATAGTAATGAGGGCGATGGAGAATTGTGTGCTGATAATTTGTCAGATTATTCTTGTGTTGATGATGGCATGATGACAGATGGCGAATTTGAAACTAGTGATAATGAAGTTACCGCGCGTCTCGGACATTTTTCCGACGAACAATTTCAAGGGATTCGGATTCAGACTCAGACAAAGGTGAAGAAGAATGGTCATCAGCAGACAATCCACCAGTCCTGGAAGAGTTTTTAGGTCGACCAGGTTTAACTATCCGTAGTGTTTTGAATAGTGTAACGGAAGCAGTAAATTTATTCATAGATGATTTTTTTACATTCCTTGTATTGTACAAGAATCTAAAGCATTGGTTTCCTAAGAAAGTGGTGTTGTTATATAGCGCACATAACAAAACATTGTCTATGCAAACCATATGGCGTGGTTTCATAGAGAGCGTTGGTTGTCGTTATATACCGCATGTAACAAAACATTGTCTATGCAAACCAATAGCGTTGGTTGTGAGTGTAATGTCAAATAGCAATCCTGCCATTTGCATGATGGCCATGATAGCGGAGCAAACAGTCGTGGAACGATTTTTCCCGTGTAGCGGACACCGTTTTACAATAAAAAATGAGTGCAAACGTAATTTGGACCGGCGAAAATGACGAAATATTGATTGATTTTGTAAGAAATAATGAAGCTTTATATAATGTGAATAGCAAAGACTAGAAAAGCCCAGTTGAAACAAAATATGAGGAATCAGATTTGGTTTCCATTAACAGTTGCGGGTTTTCATTTATGCCGTTTGGCGGAGTGCCAGGCGGATGCGACACAAACGTAATTTAATTTGGACCAGCGAAAATAACGAAATATTGATTGATTTTGTAAGATATAGTGAAGTTTATATAATGTGAAGAGCAGACTATAGAAAAGCCCAGTTGAAACAAAATATGTGGAATAAAGTTTCCAACTGACAGTTGTGGGTTCTCATTTCTGCCGTCTGGCGGCGCGCCAGCATCACGTCATGTAACGTGCGCTGTATAAGGAACCCGCTTTCTTAGGAAACTGTAGCTTAACAGATATTATCAAAATAAGCACAAATTTAAAATGTATAAGAAAACTCTCAAATGGCATTACATTACAATACAAGAAATGAAGAAATTTTTGGGACTTATCCTTCTTATGGGACAAGTCCGTAAGGACAGAAGAGATGAATACTGGAGTTCAGATGCATCCACGGAAACACCCTTTTTTGCAAAAACGATGACCAGAGACAGATTTCGTCAAATATGGAGAGCTTGGCACTTTAATAATAATGAAAATACTGAAGATGGATCAGATAAGCTTTGCAAAGTTAGACCAGTATTAGATTATTTTCTTCCCAAGTTTATAAATGTTTACAAACCTAATCAGCAACTATCTTTAGATGTAGGTATAGTGCCTTGGAGGGGAAGACTATTTTTTAGAGTTTATAATGCTGCAAAAATAATAAAATATGGGATTCTCGTACGTATGGTGTGCGAAAGCACTGCAGGCTACATATGCAATTTCGAAATTTATTGTGCTCAAGGACAAAAATTATTGGAAACCATTAAAACTGTTGTTTCACCTTATACCAATTTATGGCATCATCTGTACATGGATAACAACTACAATAGTGTGGAAAATAGTCAAGTACTTTTGCATCATAAAATTCGAATTTGTGGTACGATTCAAAAAAATAGGGGACTGCCTGAAAGCAACTAAATTGAATAAGGGCCAAGCAATCTTTCGAAGAAAAAAAGACGTTCTCTTACAAGTTTGGCAATAGAAAAGAGAAGTATCTTTAATTTCTACCATACATTCCGCTGAAATGCGAGAAAGTCACAACATAAATTGGAAAACTCGCGAGAACATAGTTAAACCCAACGCTTTAATCGATTACAATAAGTATATGAAAGGCGTTGACCGAGCAGACCAATATCTTTCTTATTATTCTATCTTATGAAAAACTACTAAATGGACAAAAAGACTGGCGATGTTTATTTAATAAATTGTGCATTGTTCGACTCCTTTGTTGTGTATAACTCTGTTACAAGAGAAAAGAAAATAAAATATAAACAATTTTAAAGGACATTGCAGAGCACTGGGTGGCTGATCAGATTTCGTCGGATAATATTCAAGACCCGGAACCGACACCATCAACATCTGGTATCCGAAAAAAATCTTCAAAATCAGATCCTCCGGGAAGACTCAATGGATATGAAAAAACATACATTGGAAAAGATTGAAAGATAGTCCAGGTGAAGGGCAACCTAACGAAACTTGGTTATACAAATACACATACTGAAATTTTGACATAAGAAGAGTCAAGAGCTCTAAATATGCAAAACAATGTTGGCAAAGTTCAACTTTCCCAGCTATGAGTGTTATTATAATATGGAACTAGTTTCTGTTAGCCAATAATAAAATTGTGTAGTAAAAAGATCATATCGAGAGTATTATGATTTAAAAGAGTCAACACCTTGTATACATAAATGAAGGGAGAAAATAATATATTGAAATGTTTACTCTGTAGTAATGAGAGTTTATAAAAAAAAAACAAAATAAATTAAAAATGATTTATTATTTGCATACAAAATCTGAGTGGACATTCTCATTCTTACACACTTTGTGTAATATATTCAAAAGTAATATCATTTTCAAAGTACAAATTCATACATTTTTTAGTAAAAAATATGTCAGCCTACCTAACAATTATAAAATTTTGAAATAATTTCACATTTTAACAATTGTTTTGCAAGATGTGCAAAATACTCTCCAAAGTAAATACACCAGTGCTTTTATCGATCCATAATATTGGGCAGCAAGCTGTACAAATGTATAAAGTGTCCGTATCACAATTAAATACACTAAACTATTGTGTAGCTTTTGTTTTGTTTTTTGCCTTTTTTATTTTCTTGAGTCCATCTAGATTTCCTCGTAATAAATTTGAATATGCAGTGTGAAATTTGGGAACATCATTTTTACTAACAACTGTGGATATTTTTCTGTTTTTTGATGATGCTCTTATTAAACATAAATTCAATTTTGGTGAATTATCTTCTTTTCCAGGTCTAGGTATCGGCTTAATTCTTCCATCATCTGCAACATTAAATCATTATTATTAAATTATCATCATCATTGCTCTACACGTTTTATCAGGAACACAGAAATACCATAAAAAGGCTTCATCCAGGTCGGTCCACAGCCCTGCTCTTCACGTTCTTCTACATTAAGTCAAGATTGCAAGTCGCGGAGGAGAGTAGCTTTGTTTGACCAGCTACATAATACGGTGAGTAGGAAAATAAGTTAATAATTGTTCAATTTTGGATTCATAATAAAATTTCATATAATAGAATAACAAAAAAGGTTAAAGAATCTACGATATGAAGGTTATTCAAGTCCTCGACATAACTTGGTGGACAGAACAATTTAATTGTAATAAAAAATCAAGAGTAAGGACCCTTCGGTAAAATTGAATACATAAAATATTTCATAGCCAGCAATATTCATCCATTTTTGGACATGGTTTCTCTTTTTGACTGTCATGATCCACTGTTTATTAGATTGTTTTTACATTTTTTTCCAGATACTTTTAGAGCAGAAGTTCCCAATATTTTTCATGCCGCGACACACTACACAAATTACAATATTTTCGCAGTACACAGAAGAATACTTAAGTACCTATCACTTTTTTCAAACACTTATATTAATATATTTTACATATTTCACCCGAAAAAAATAACTAGATGCAATTATTTAAAACACAGGGTTTTCATAATAGCATAACATAACATATTATATAAAACCATTGAAACGTGGTAAAATTGCATGTCGATAGGCATGTTCCATAAAAATTCGGTGTTATGGTGGATATTAATGTTGATTATCAATTTATTTTCGAAGAAAAGAATCATAATTTAATTTGAACAGAATGTTTTTATTCAACTACCATTAAAAATAATTACAAAGTTCAATGATAGGTAATGAATTCTATCAATGAGATACTCGCACTTGTTCAAGAGAACACTTTCTTATGTCTGGGTCGATGTTGAAAGTATATCATAATTCTTGGTCGAGAAATTTTAAACATGATTTTTTGACTCAGTAGATTGTGTTCATTACATTTGAAGCGATGTCATCGTCCCAAATGCAACGAATCATGTAAGTCTGAGCAGGTATTTGAATTTTACTGTATGAAACAATATCTTGTGGAACAATTTCCTTTACTCGCGGCACACCGTTGGCCAAGCTCTGTTTAGAGTATGTTTAAACCAAATTAGATACTATAAATATAATTATCAAAATTAAATGTTTAACAATCTTCATTTTAGATTGGAAATGTGAAATACCAAGCAAAGAATCACTTAAGATATGTGCTTTTGAGACCCCTCATATCTAGGCTCAAGGATCTACATGAATGATTTCAAATAGAGGAGTCACTCTGAGCTATAGGTAACAATGTAAAAATATCACGGTGTTGGCCAACTTATGATAAGAGGCTGCATTCTAAAAACAAATTGTTCAAACATCAAGATCATAGCAATAAATTTAAAAGTACGAAAAAGTTTTCAAATATTTCTGGTTTAAGCAATACAGTTATTATTTTGTGTTATCTGGCATTTCTTTGAAAATTATTAAATAAAAGAATAAATTTTTAATAATTGGAAATGTATTATATGAATACAGGGAATTTATAAGCGCCTTTTGGCGCATTCAGAGCGATCAATCTGTATACAGAGGGTCACTTAACATAAAACTTACGAAAATATATTCTCGAACGTATTCATGTTTTTAAAAGCAAAAATTGTTTTCAGTAAAAACTTACATTTTTTAACTGTCATAAGGACACTGCCCGAATCTCTGGCTTTCTGGAACATTTTTGTGAGTTGCGATAGGAACTGAAAAATAAAGAAATTTATAATTATTTACATAAGGAGAAACATGTGCGATCATACCCTTATTTTGAATAATATTACCTCATCATTCTCTAAGAGTACCATTGTGTTTGCAGATTTTTTGAAAAATCTTTAAAAATATAACATAGAAAAATATTATTCAAAACTTAAATCACTGCTCAAACTCAATTGCATCGATTTTCAAGTTTTGACAGCTGCTGAAAACGACACATTGTATTTTAACACTACTTTGTCTATAGGCGACACATCACCTAGCCAAAGACAATAAATATGTTTTACAAAACTTATTCAAGGCCGATTCGTATAAAACACATTTTTAAGAAAACTTTTTTATCTTTCTAAAAAAACTCTATTTAATATTTCCTTTTTGTTGATAATACATCTAGAAATCATTATATCGTGTTTATTGTAAGGTAAACAGAGAAAATAAATCTACGCTTTTCTGTTCATACCATCCTCTACGTTCATATATTCTTCCTTTAACTTTCTCTACGCTTACACATCTCGCTATAGATAATCAACTTTATGTAAATACCCAAAACCATACTAGTTGAATTATAATGAAAACAAAATAGTCATAAGGTGTCAATTTCTTTCAATGTTCCAAATGAAACAACATTTAGATTAATTACATACAATTATTTTATTTACACGTGAAAAGTAAACACAACTAAAATTTCCAGTCGTTAGAGATTATTCACTTAGCATTCAATGCCATCAAAGTGACCACTGGATGAGAGTCGAGCTGCCTTAAAAAAGGTGATCAGTATAATGTTAGAAACTCACTCTCAAGAAGAGCAGTAAATATACATCAATGATAATAATGGAAAGAGGTGTATATCTTTGAATAAGATGCTCACTGACTGGAAACTTGTTCCAGATCTCGATAACGATGATCCACTCATGTGCACGCGTTGTACAATTCAATATGTACAAGAAACCATTGACGCTACCGACAGACAACTCTCGGCTCATTACCCGAAACGCACGTTCGATCGCATCATTACTCGAATAAATTCGGATTTGGTGGTTCGTAAATTCGGTTCCTATACATCAGGGTACGGACTCGGAAACAACTGACTGAAGTATAAGCCCATCAACTGTCTTAAATATTCATCCACTGCTGGCTGATGCATTCCAGGAGGGAGTACTATTGGCGTTTTTCTGTCTTGTTCCTTTTATACTCTCATAGGTCATTTTCAATAAAGAAATGTGAAAGGCCCCTCTTCAACTTCTAAAAAATTAAAGATTTTTCTTCAATTTTTAAAATTTATATTTAAATTGTACAATATAATGATGCCATCAAAATGTCCTCTTTTGATTTATGTATTACTTTTTAAATGAATGTATTTTCATGTGATTTGAGGGATGATTTTCAATAGGAAATGTCAGGCGTATCAATTTTGAGTGGGAGCAACATCTCATCAAACATAACACTTAATTATTCAAAATAAGTGTCGACCTTTTACACTTTTTGTGGATTATCCCGCAAATATTAGGAGCAGATCTCTATTTGTACTGAAATTTCCGCAGGTGTTCCTTAAGGTGGTATTTTTTTCCCCAATCCTCTTTTCAATATTCATCAACGCAATTACACCATTTCTTCAATGTATTTATCATTTTTATGCTGACTTGCAAATATATATCCCATTTGACCCTTCTTGTTTTCACACGACATTAGGCACCTTCATTTCTGATGATATCTGAATAGACTTGTTAAGTTTATTTAATGCGGGACACAAGTGATACATGGCTTGCTCTTATATAGGGCAAGACAAACTTGTAACAATACTGTACAAAATATATTCAGAGCATTGTGACACAGAGTATTGTCAATATAGTGAATACAAAATGTACTAACATATCAACACGTCTCCTTACAATTTATATTCACAAATTACAAACATTAGTTACATTTAACCTTCAACTCAAAACAATACTTAAACTATTCAAAAAAATCTTTTATCAACCTAAATGTCACACAAAAATTCAATTGCAATTCAGCCTAATCAGTTTTCTCTCATAAACAAAATTTATATTAATTTCAACATTTCTCTGAATTTAACAAAAAAACATCATTAACAATATTTATATTTTAACTTGAATTTTTTATTTCACTGTTCATTGCATTTTTTTTCATCGTCCAGCTTTGTTTGTTGTTGTCGCCTCTTCAAAGTTAGCCGGAACTGTAGTATCACAAAAATTTGCAGAAACACAATAATATCCGAATTCTTCATCGAATCGAACTGGCGGTTTGATTTGTCTTCATGGTCTCGTTCCACATTTCATTTTGTCATCATTCTTCACATCGTCCTTGGAGTTCTCATCATTATCATCATAACTTACACACATAATGTCTTCTTCAATAATGTTAACATGCCTGGCAACTAATATTCTGCCATTTACCAAAACTCTATTATATTCAACTTCGGTATATCCAAGTAAAATTCCAAATTCAGCTTTTTTACCCCACTTTGATTTTCTCTTTTCTTCATGTATTCTAACATAAACTCTACTTTCATACAATTTTAATTTATTTGCAGATGGTTTCTTTTTAAAAAATATTTCATAAGGTGTCTTCCTTACTACAGTTTTTGCCAATATTCTATTTTTCAGATAAGCTGCTGCTTTAATCACTTTGGGCCAATAACGCCTGTCAACTTTTGCTTCTGCTAGAAGACATCTAGCCATATCCATTATTGTTCTATTATATCTCTCCGCAGTACCATTCAATTCATGTACATGTGGTGGGCACGACTTTATCCTTATACCTTTTTCTCTTGCAAATTTATATATCTTATTATTTATATATTCTCCACCATTATCACATCTTAATTCTTTTATCGTCTTCCCAGTTAAATTCTGAATTTCATTTACATATTCTATTAAACAATCAGATACTTGATCCTTCGACTTAATACAATAAACTTTTGCCAATTTGCTAAATCATTAATAAAACTTACGAAGTATTTTTCACCATTACATCCAGTTATTCTATGAGGTCCATTCACATCAGTGTGAATAATTTCTAGTATATCTTCCGCTCTTCTTCTATTATTTTTAAAGGGTAAATTATGCATCTTGTTCTCGATACATATAGCACACTTCATATAATCTGATTCTATATCTTTTGGTATCCCTTCCAGCTACTGATCCTTACACATAATATCCAGATATTTAAAATTTACATGTCCGAGTGTACGATGGAATTTTTCTTTAAAGTTACTGTTTTATTTGTTACATTTGCAAGTATTTTATTATTTGAAACATAACTTGATATCTTATACAATCCTTCATCCTTCTTCGCTATTGCTGATAATGTACCATCCAATTCATAATTTTTTTAGAATTGCCCTTTTGAGACTCTTTTATGATTGTCAGTGATCTTCGAGTAACTTAATAAATTTTCTTGCATTTCTTTGACATAAAATACATTTTTTATAATTACTATGGATTCAGTGTTATAAACAGGAAAATATACTATAATATCACCATCCTTTGTTGCCTCCAACATTCTTCCATCACCAACTTTCACCTTAATAGGATTTTTCAATGTTACTTGGTTATCAAAATATTTATCATTATTTATTATATGATCAGTACACCCGCTGTCCAGCAACCAATCAATTTGATTTTTATTTATCACCATTTCTATTATACTTGACATGTGTATCGGACGTGTGCCGTCATCTGTGTGTGTGGGTATGTGATGTGAAAAGGACACTGTGTGTAGATCTGTATTATTAAACTTGTATGTTATAATTCATTCTATATGTTTGCTATATTGTATATGTAAATCTGCTATAGAACTATGTTATATGTATGTTTGTTTGACTCCGATCGCATTCGCGACCGCACTGGAAATAAGTGACTGGTGTAGCGGTGCGATCGGAGTAGGTAGGGGGCCAGTCGGCGTAAGCAGGGCCCAAACCCCGAAAGTTGTTGTATTTCTCGGGCAATGGGCGCTTGCGACGGCCGACTGACCATTAATATAGAGGCCCCCCCAATTTGGAAATTACTTCTCACTTCTTCGGAAAAATATATTCTCAGTAATACCAATTTTACTGTGTTTTTACTCGAGACCCGCTACCCTACATCGACTGCCTGAGAGGAATCTCTCCCTGCTCTTCTTCTTCTGCTGGATCTTCGCTACGGAATTCGCTAGCTCGATTCTCTGAGCGCTACGTGGCGACCAACCACCTATCTACAGTCTTTGTACCTGTCCGGTACAACATGTTATTTTCGATTATTGTTGCACAAAAAATTTTTTTGGGGCGACTATTAGAATTTGCTCCGCATCCGCGATGATTAACAAAATCACGACTACGCTCTTGATAATTTGAATAATTTGAAAGGTTTCGACCACGATAGTCTGTATAACCATTTTTACAATATTTCGCTTGACCATGCCAACAGTACCTTTGAATGTGGCCAGTTTTACCACAATTATAACATATATTTTTTTGCATATTTGACTTGTTTGTTTCAATTTTAAATGCATTAGTTTTTTCAATTTGTGAAGCACTGTCTTCACAATAATTTTTTTCTTGTTGCGATTTCAATTTAATTTAATTTTTCAAGTATTCAACGGTTCTTTCCCTCTCCGGCAAAACACCAATATGACTGTACTGTGATGGTAATGCTCTTAACATGGTTTATTTTTTCTAGTTCAGTTACAGTGGCGCCGGCCTATTTTAGTTCGTTCACAGACCTCTCAAAAACATCGAAAAATGAACATAAATCTGATTAATTCTCTAATTTTATTTTTTCTAGGTTATTTTTACACATGATCTGTAATGACGTGGATGTTTTTAAGTACATATTATCAAATTTATTTAATATTTCAAAAGCAGACTCACATTCATGGATGTGTTCCAACTGTTTGTTGGTTATCGCGCCATATATATAATTAGTTGCTTGTATATCCTTTTCTTCCCATTCCTCCTGATTATCTTTGGCATGAGCCCTTCGCAGGATTACTTCTTTACATTTTTTTAATTGTAAGAATTTTAGCATTCTTACTTTCCATTGGAAGTATTCTTCACCGTCAAATAACGGTATATTAATTTCACCATTTCTCGCCATTTTTATTTAAATAAATACTTTTAAAGCTTTCAGCTTTTTAATTAATTAATCACGGACCTCTAACAACGCTATGCTACCATTTAATGCGGACACAAGTGATACATGGCTTGCTCTTATATAGGGCAAGACAAACTTGTAACAATACTGTACAAAATATATTCAGAGCATTGTGACACAGAGTATTGTCAATATAGTGAATACAAAATGTACCCACATATCAACAAGACTAAGGATCATGGCCTACTTATAAATTTAAACAAGTCTCATTCGATCCTTATCGGCAGCCCTCAACTTCTGGCTAGTTCAATGCTAGTAACCTTCCTTGGATACTATTAGATGGCACCATAATTCAATTGAGTAAAACAGTTTAACTCAATTGAGTAAAACAACTATTTTACTAAATTGAATAGTGGTGCCATCCAATACTACTTTTATGGCAAGAACAATTAACTGAGGTAAACTAAAGGATTTCTTTTACCTTCCCACCCTTAAGATGTTACAGGAATATTGACCCTTAAAACCAAAATTTTCCATGAGTAGTCTCTGCTTTTAACAATTATTGACTATGCAGATTTATGTTACTAAGGAACAACGGAGCAAACTTCAATAACTACAAATTGTTTGTATGTCACATATTCAATGTAAGAAAGTATCATCATATCACACTTTTTCATATATCCCTCAACTGGTTTAATGTGGAAAACCATCAAAATGTTCAAATATTTTTCACTTCTGCATTACATCCATAATTGACTCACTGCCCTCTTATATTTCAACAAAAATGTTCAACAATTTTCTGATCACGGGCTCACATTACGTTCAGCCGAGCTTACCTTTAGGTTTTACAGCTCACCATTTTTATTTTTCACATGGTCTTACTAATTTTCATATCGTCGGCTAAGAGTGCTAAACTGTTAACTCCATTTGGGTGAATTTTTCAGTAGAGCGAAAAAACCGATTTATTTTTATATGACTCACAGGCTAAAAAGATTGAAAATCCCGTTGGTAGATTATTTTATTACGAATTATATAATTATGAAATAACCTATCAACAATTAACTATGTCGGAATTATAAGCAAAAATGAGAGTTAGCAAGTAAACTTTTTTGGAAAATTCGTCTTTTGTAGCTGTTTTCCAGGAGTTAACATATTATATTTTTAAACAATAAATAGTGCAAATAGAAGTTTTATTATAAATTGAGAAGAAACACACACATACGAGTATAATAATTAATGAGATCTTTTGAGAAACACAAATGTCTTATCATTAGTTATGTGGCAGATTGTCATAAAAATCTCTAAAATCGGAGGAGAGAGTTTGCTTAATTAGCTGCAAGTCTTCATATTTTCGGGCGCTGATTGCAAGCATGTCTTGGTGCAGTAATTCCAATTCACCCCAGGTGGTTGGTTGCACAGAATTTTTTCTTTCAGGTAATAACGTCCAGGAGTCTTCAAACCGTAGTTTGTATGAAATATTGTATTTCCTGACGGCGAATACATGAGCGCACGGATATCAGTGACTTTAGGGTCTCCTGCAGATCGCCCCGGACGAATATTTTTGTAGCTTGTCACGCTGTCGAACTTTTTGAAAAACGTGTGTTCTATGTAAGTCACTTCAAATGGATTTTTGCGAGCTTTTCGATCACTTGAACGTAGTCCGCAGGAACGTTGATAATTTTGTTTCACATTTTACGCTCTATTAGTGAGTGCATATTATCCACCTCCATTTGAGTGTGCCCAACTTCGAGGTACTTCTGCAGTATCGTTATATTATTTGATACTGCAATGTTTAGTAGAGCGTTTGATAGGGTAACATTACAATTTTGATAGCCACATCCGTCTGCGTAAATAATCAACTGCACATTTTCTCGGTTTTCGACTTTAGGTAAAATCTTCTGCTCAAGAAAATATGTCCATATTGAAGCAAACTCTTCTGCACTGAGACCTCCTTCCATCCCGTTCCACAAGAAGCAGTAACCATTTTTGTTTATGCTGTTGTATGATAAAAACAAATGTTATGTACTTGCAGCTTGGTTTTGTAGTACAGCACACTCACATTCGATTTTGGGGCCATTAAAACGGCTTGCATATCTACTGTAAATACTAGTGTTTGTTCTTCCTTATTTTTTCTTTTTTCTTCTCTGGCTTCTTCTGTATATGTAGTTGGTATTTACTTTCTTCTATCGTCCTCACTTTATACGCTGTACATTTTTCACATTCGTCTTTTTTTGGTCTAAATATAGAAATATTTTTCGATGACATAGCACTGAAGAAAACAGTTGAGGACAACGGCTGCGTGTTATGCGACGTGCACCAGTCAGATACGTAAAACTTGTACAAATCCATTTTAGTTTGCCAGTCAGGATGAAGATATTTTCTAGATGACGAAGCGCGCCAGTAATAAGAGTCCATTACAGGTATGGAATCGAAAAATTCATTCAGAGAACGTTGTTTGTCCCGCGTATGTTTTAAATATTCCTTTCCTTCTGTCTTCAGTAACCGTAGCACACTTAATAACACTATTTCTGTTCTCACATTTGCATCTACCTTTCATTGACTTCGGTTCTTTTACAGCTTCACACACCCATTTTGACTCTTTTTTTACTTTTCTATAATACTCCTGTCCTTTCTCGTGACTAGAATGCAATAATCTTATGAAAATAATAAAGAGCAGTACTTGCCGTTATAAAAAATCACCAGACATGAAACCAAAACCTTAATAATCGTCAAGCAGGAATATTTATCCGACCGGCATGCACTTAAGCTGCTAACTCGCCTACAAAATAACGCCGAATGAGGGAGTTTGCACTATTTTCGCGCGTAAATTGAAGCTCGAGGAGTTGACAGATATTATTGAGGCTCGAAAACAGCGATTTCGGTCCGTTACCCGCAGTTTGAAGTTTGATAGAGAATTTTTTTCTCTTTCTATCCATACCAAAAAGTCATTTTGTCCAAAAATGGAGTTAACAGTTTAGCACTCTTAGCCGACGATATGGTGCTTTACTCTGGAACAAGCTACCAGCTGATATAAATTGAAATCATCGTAAATGTGCTTCAAAAAGCAAATAGAAAAACATTACATCTCCTATGTGCATGTGTAAGAGTAAATGGAGAACTCATTAAGTGGTTTAAAATTACGAAAGGCATGAAGCAAGGATGTGTGATGTCACCTTGGTTGTTTAATTTATTTTTAGATTCATGTGTGCGTGATCTAAAAGACGATATAGAGATCTAATAATGAGTGAAAATGTATGTGAACTTCTGTATGCAGATGATATGGTTATGTTTGCTGAAAATAAAGGCGATTTAAGGGATATGATAAGTGAGCAATATGAGAGACGTCCAGTAAAAGGTTTGAAAATGAACGTAGCGAAATCAAGTCATAGAAATAAGTGTGTTAAAAAGTGTATGATGTGTGGGTTCACTCAGAAAACTGGAGCAGGTTGATGTATGTTTACATGTGACATGGGGCGGCTCGTGACTTTAAAAACAGGTGGGGCATGATGAGGTTGAAGTCCCTCCCCCCATTTTTTTTCCAAAAAGAAATGAACAGTATATATATTTTTAGTACAGTGAGGTCGAACCAAGAAAATACAAAAAAATATTAAATTTTTTATTGCGAAATTAAATAAAAATAATTTTTATTTAAATATAAACATGTTAACGTATAAAAATTAAATAAACAAAACTCTTATTATAAAAAGATGAATTTTTCACAAAATCAAATGGAAATCGTTTTTATTAATATAATACATGAACATGAAAAACAAAAAAATAAATGTCGCTCATTACAGCGCAGGGCAGGCGTGCTCCTGCCCCAAACATACCTTTACGCAGCAAACGAAAAGCGAGTCGTTATACGGTAATACGGAACTTTTCTCTTTACCTCCACTGACTAACTAAACACTATCAGATCTCGCGTCATAGCGACAGCTAAACTGAAGCTAGCGACCGCATGAGCACGGCAGATACAAAACTGCCCCGCCGCAACTCGTTTAGTTGTATGGGTGCATCGTATTTCGTACTTCGTGCGCGTATATATTTCACACCTACTTACCAGTAATAAATTAATATCGTTTTTATTCAAATATTTATAAATCATTACGTGCAAATAATATTCCGAAAAACTAAGAATAATTACAATTACACCAATAATAAAAACACGTTTCAAAAACATTTCAGCTAATTATTATTTTTTTATTAGGAGAAATGTGTATGGGGCAGTGCCCCGGTTGCCCTTAAGGACGAGCCGCCCCTGCATGTGACGTAAACATACATCAACCTGCTCTAATTGAAAGGGACATTGAAAGAAGGGTAGTGACAGGGAACAAGGTAAATGGAACACTTAATGTTATAAATATACGAGTTTATAGGTACAACAACCGTGTAATATCAAAAAGTAGCAAAACTGACAATACATTATGTGTTGGTACCCTTGATGTACGGAAGTGAAACTTGGACTTGGCACAAGAATAAAAGTAAGATAAATGCTGTGGAAATGTGTGCACTATGGAAAACTTGCGGAGTGTCAATGTTTGAAAGAAGTTGAAATGAATGCATTGATAAAATGGATGTTTTAAGATGAAGAAAGGAGCTTTGAAATGGTTTGGACATGTGGAGAGAATGAATGATGAAAGATTGACTAAGCAAATATACAAATCAGAAGTGAAGGTGTGCGTGGAAAAGGTAGACCAAGGAAAACGTGGG
The DNA here is from genome assembly GCA_949825065.1 of Odontocerum albicorne. Classification (NCBI taxonomy): domain Eukaryota; kingdom Metazoa; phylum Arthropoda; class Insecta; order Trichoptera; family Odontoceridae; genus Odontocerum; species Odontocerum albicorne. Next base: position 24,806,381 of record OX463855.1, read on the forward strand.
TGAACCAAATTTTGAAACAAGGAAAAAGTGAGAAGAATGAATAAGATTGTGCACGATGTGATGTATGAATGTGGAGACGAAAATTGTGCCTCTGCCTACCCCATATGGGAAACAACGTGATATGTATGTATCATTCATGTGTGACACAGTGCAATTTCCCTGGTTTTGCATCTCCCTTTCCTTCTCATAGCCATCGATCACAACTGTATTTGTTTATTTTTGTTTCTTACTAGACAGTTGCCAGTTTGCGCAAACATTGCGACAAGCAATTATTAAAAAAATTGCAAGCATTTAACCCATCAGACTTAACGCATCCTCAAAAAATCTATGCAGCTCAAAATTTTGTTTAATTATTCCTTAGAAATATATTGTCAGCTGTCTTTCCCTAGTATTTATGTGATCCGTGGTCTTTCCATATCTTGATTAATTGCCTCAATAACAACGTACTTATCAGACGCTTTAATTCAACTTCATTCTCTGCTAAAAGCTTAACATAATCTAATAACTAGAGCGATAACACATCCTAACTGCTGACCTTGCTATTTTAAATCAATAAGTCAAAGTGTCATTGACATTAATGCAGAATCTACTCTTAATGTTACAATACCACTGATTAATTTGTATTCAACACCATATTTTTACATTATCCCGACTATTTATCCATAGGATTTTTATAAATTTACAAATGCATAAAGTGACCACCCTTTTTTCCATTAGGAACACAGGTGTGCCTCAAAATGCTTGCACTCAGATCAGCCCACAGTTTGGTACTCCACATTAACATGTTCTTCTAAAGACAAAGGCTAGGGTTGCAGGGCCAAATCCCTGCTTTGAAAAACAACCCCAAATGTGGACTTTTACCCGGTATTTAACAGCTGGATGAGTCTATTGGTGCGGGTACACCAGGTATGATTAATAGAAGAACATGCCCAAAAAGAAGCTTCATCCAAAAAAATTACATTGTCCCGATCGCAGTCCAAATTTTCTTTCACCCAAGGAGTCTTTTTTCGACTTGTTTTTCGGAGAGTAGTAATTTCTTCACCGTACTTTGAAATTTCTCTCCATGAGCTAGTAAACGTTTTCTTATAGTGTCACATGACACAATTAGACCCATTTCACACAAAACTGCCACGCAGTGATAGACGAGGACTCTTCTCAAACACCCGTAAAATCACTGTCCTCCTTTTTCGTCGTTTTATGTGCAGTGCCACAATCTGGTAGGTCATCGGCGTTTTTTACATCGGAATAGCATTTCACCCACTTACCTACAAATGTCTTCGACTTGCTCATGTATTTAGCAGCGGCTCCATATGACATTTTCGGTCCTTTCAGATGTGTAACTTGATGCGTATGTGATGCACTTCGTAACGTGATGCGTACACAGCACTCATTGTGAAATATGTTTTTGTGTAAACAACGTCGAACGACAACCAAGTTTTTCTATACAAAGCATCTTGGGGAAAGAGTCCTGCTACCTGCTCGCATATAAATCTACCCTCTTAACGGTTTCCAGGGGAAAATATAGCCGTACACGCTCTTGTCAAACAGACTGTACATTCGGCGTATAGTGACGCAATACAAACACCAAATTCAATTAATATTTTCCAAAGTTTGTCATGTGGTCATACGCTTTTTCCAAGTCCACAAACGCACAATATATTTTTTCCCATACATCTAAATGTAATACTTTGAATTTATTTAACTCGAAGGAATCTCATTTTGAATTAAGATATTAAGAAATGATTTGGTTTCCCTTTTGAAACTTCTTTCAGCCCAGATGAATTCAATAAATTTTATGGAAGGAAAGGTAGTCAAAATATAAAAAATATACACAAAACTTCTACATGGAAAGATGACTTTATTAAACAGCAATATGTAATTGCATCATTCTATTGTTATACCAATTAACAAAACAAAGAAAAGTGAATTTAGTGGTGTTCTGCTTCCTTCTGCTTTCTCTGGCTTTCCTCAAATTTCCTAATGTTTCCTGGTGAGTTGGCTGAAATAAAGAAAAAAGATCAATTATTAACACCTTTAATTATTATTTTTGTAATTATCATTTGAAATATGAACATCGCTGCGGTTTTATATAAAAAAACTGGTTTAACATTTGTGCTGCTGAATTGATCCGAGTGGTACGCTGTTTGTAGACAAAATGAACAGAGGCTGTATGTTACAGAAATTAATATGCTGAGATAGGCTAAGGGTATAATCATGGTGGATATAATCAAAAAATTATATATGCGATATATTCAAATTGGTTCTTACACAAGGCATGTCTGGAATGTAAGGTATGAACAGCAATAAAAAAAAAATTATAATCCTAATTAAATTTTGTGCTCGCTTTTTCATCAGGTCATCTGTTATTACACTTGGCAGACATTTCGTTCTTCATCATGGACATTGATTAGTTTATCCTTGAACAAATTACACCATTGCCTAACATTATTATCACTTGTTAAATTCAGTCCGTAAACAGTATGGTTCTTTGCAAGCAAAATTCTATTATATTTAGTAGTGTTTATCTTAAGTGAGTACTAGAAATCAAGCCAGGTAAACAAGTAATTTTATTAATTTTTAACATTTTTACTCAAACAATAACCCATGACCTAGTGGAAACCATTTCAGGCATAAGATCATATATAACTTACACCTAGGATAATTTAAGTAGTTTATTAAAACAACTAATTTCATAAAATACAGTTCGAAACAATGAACATATTTTGTACCAAAAATTAATTCATCCTATCCTTCACTGCTGAAAAAAACCTCTACTGTACTGTTCTAAGATTGTGCAGGAGTTAACTGAAAATATGATATTTTGACAAATGTTGGTTACATTGTGCATATGGCAATACATTTTTAAAGAATTAACATTAAATGGTTTTTAGAATTATCTAGTGTGTACAAAAGAAAAATTAAGTAGAAAAATGTGAGCACTAACTTTCTTCAAAAACTTACCAGAGTTCTTTAGTGCTTTCGGGTTGTTATATTCGAGGATGTACCATTGAGCTAGTTACACATATATGCGAAGAGTAATTTTTATACAAAAACATGAAAAATCTATCAAAAGGTAAAAACACAACAAATTTTCGTAACACCATGCCCATTAAGGAGTATACGTATAATACATATCATCATGTTGTGTCGTTCAATAGAGAGAACTGATCTCTAAACTTTTCTATCCAACCACACAAATTTTGTCTCCTCCACATTCATACATCTTGTCATGCACAATCTTCCATTATTCATACTTCTTACTTAACCTCCAAAAATTATACCACGTGATCCATCCACATTTTCCTTAGTCACCTTCTTTCATACGCATCTTGCACATCCGATTTGTATACTCGCTTAGTCATTCATTCGCCACATATCCAAACCATTTAAAAGCTTATTTTTTCATCTTACATCGAACATCCATTTTCTGCCTTCTTTCATACATTGACACTTGGTAAGTTTTTCTTAGTGCACCTATCTCAACAGCATTAAACTTAATTTTATCCTCTTCTGTCAAGTGCCAGCTTCACTTCCATACCTACACACTATTATGTATTGCTATTTTTGTTACTTTTGATGCTGTGGTTGTAAATACATGAAGTGCTCCATTTACTGTCTCCTTTTATGCCCCTTTCATTTCGGCCATCACACGTAAACATACTGCCCAGATAACAGTACTCATCAACCTGTTCCAGATTATCTAAGTTAAAATGCAAACTTATAACCATTACTTGAACACTAGTGTGACGATCACATGCAGTCACAATAACTTCTCTAATAAGACTACCTCCGTTGCTTAGTTGGTAAGACGTCTGTCTCCCAGCCCAGAATTGCGGATTCAAATCCTGCTAGAACCCAGATTTTTTTTTTAAAAGGTTTCCAGTCTGGTTTACACTAAAGGCCACTTAAAAATCTTTCTGATTGGTTGGAAGATATTGCTACATGGCAATAAGCCCGCCAGGTACTGTATACAACAAAAGTGTAATACAATATATTCTGTACCCTAGAGCAGTGCTCTGTAACCGGTGTGCCGTGAGCCGGATACAGGTGTGCCGCGGTCAAATTCAATGTATTGGACATTTTACAATTTTTCATTATGTATTTAATACACAATGACAAATTATTTTTCATAATATTGTCTATTTTTCAAAATATAGTATAGAATAATTATTATAACTAAATAATTTTTCAATGGTCCCCCAGCACCTGGTGCCAACTGTTGAAAACTGCGTAGTGTGCTTTGTACACACCATGGCCGCACCAATACGATTGGATTCGAAATCCTTTTGCAACCAATGCAATAAATTCTACGGAAGCACTGCCTCTGCAAATTCGAGAGGAATTTACAGATTTAAATAATGACATGACTTTAAAACCTCACTTCTCCAAAGTTCCATTAGATGTTTTCTGGATTTACGTTAAAAAAGAATATCCTCGCATTTCCGACAAAGCAATCTTAACACTACTCCCATTTTCGACGACATATTTATGTGAGCAAAGTTTTTCAACTCTTGTACTATATTAATTAAAAATGATAAGCGGTCATGCTTAAAAGGTCTTTAAAAGACCAAGAACTCCGGGTTGCGCTGTCAAAAATCGAGCCGAATATAAAACTTTTGTGTTCATTGAAACAAGCGCAGGTATCACATCAATTAATTATTATTTTATAATAATTATTAAGATTGCGTAAAAATAAATATGTTATAGTTTTATGTATGTATACTTTTCAAACAAAAAACAAAAATTTATTGTAAAATTTGTGCATCAATTTAATACCTATATATTTTAGCTTTTGGTGTGCCGCGGAATTCTAGGAATAATTTTGGTGTGTCGTAGGTGAGAAAAGGTTGCGGAGCACTGCCTTAGAGGATAAACCACGGGAGTCACATTTTACCCCAGAGTATAAACGACGTTGCATCATACAATTCATGTATGACGCATGACGTTTATCCGCTAGGGTGCAAAGTGACTTCCGTGGTTTACCCTCTAGGGTACAGAATTATTTATAACTCGATTTCCAGAATAAATAAAAAATCCATAAGATTACAACTAAGGCATTGAATATTTATAATGCTATAATATAAAATAAATGTATTTTTTATTAAAACTACATATACTCACAGAGATTGTGAAGATACATAAAGATTGGGAAGACAGCTACAATTGAACCTAAGTAATATTTGTACATCCAGTTGTTATTCAAATAGAACTTGAAAGGGAACTGAGCAAGTCGAGCTGTGAATGTGTAAGGGTATTTCATGGGGCGGGCTGGAGCGGGAGAGTCAGACATGGTTGATTATCTAAAAAAATCAGATGGTCAAATTGTTACATAATTTTTATCAATCGTCACATCGACAATTTTCAAATATTTGAGTGACAAATCACGAGAAAAAATATGCTTACATTTTATTGTTTGATCCAGAGATAGATTTCGGTATTCTAAAATGAATCCGAAACGGATAATGAAAAATTTATGAAATGCGAGAATCAGAAAAAATCCACGACTGTCGCACTGCCTACTAAATTCCACAGACCAAACTCTTTGAATAATGGCGTGAACGTATATGGAGTATACGCCAGCGTGAAGTCTTCTTCTTCTTGAATAATTTATGGCCGTGAACTACTATATATATGAAGGAGTATACGCCAGCGTCAAGTGATGAGAAAAAACTCTGTACCCTAGAGCAGTGGTCCCCAACCCCCGGGTCGCGGCCCGGTACCGGGCCGTGGACCAAATGGTACTGGGCCGCGCAAAGGCCTGCTTAAAAATCAAAATTACTTTTGAAAAATCGAACATACCCAATAAAACTTAATTATAGCTTAAAATAATTATTCCGTTGAAAACCCCTTCACGCTAAGTTACCACCGACAATACCTGTTCGAGACAACTCTGCCGGTGTTCTGGATTAGAGTCATGGCGGAATACCCTGAGATTGCCACCACAGCACTAAAATCCCTATTGCCATTTCCGACATCCTATCTATGTGAAGCGGGGTTTTCTGCAGTGACAGCAACCAAAACAAAACAAAGAAATAAACTGGACATAAGCAATACACTTCGGGTGTCACAATCTCCTACTCGTATTACCCCCAGATGGAACCATCTCGTTTCAATGAAGCAGGCTCAGGGTTCTTATTGATTTAGCATTAAGTTAAAATATTAAATCTGTTTTTATTCATTTTTAAGGGGTAACTGTATTTTATTTTGAAGGCATGTTTAAACACGATTCAATTAAAAATATTAAATCAAAACACATAAAACTTCAACATCAAAACTTAAAGAAAATAGATAAATAACTTTCAAGTTAATATATCTGCAAGATATCAGAATAACATTAAAATCCCGATATTAAACCCTAAGCATTCTCAATTTTTTTTTCTCTATCTTGGTAAAAATACTTTCAACCATCCGTTGAACCTTAAAAATATTGAAAATATCCATGAATCCAAAAGAAAATTAAAAAAATATCTGAAACTTAATAATCCTTCATTGTTATTATATATTTTTTTTTCATTTTTCCCACAAACCTTGTGTTTTCTCTACTATTATTTGTCACTATAACTTATGTACCACAGTTGTAAATTTTATTATTATATTGTTTATTGTACAAATATATTGTTATTAAATTTAAAAAAAAAACTACATTCAATGTGTACCCCCTCCCCCCCAGTGGGCCGCGGTAAAATTATGAAACGTTGACCGGTCCGCGGTGACAAAAAGGTTGGGGACCACTGCCCTAGAGAATAAACGTCATATGAGTTACATGAATTGTATGATGTAACGTTGTTTATCTTCTAGGCTAAAATGTGACTCCCTTGATTTATTCACAAAACTATCATAAAAAACATGTATTTTTCACAAAATCAAATGAAAATATATTTTATTAACGTATAAAAATTAAATAAACAAAACTCTTATTATAAAAAGATGATTTTTTCAGATCTCGCGTCATAGCGACAGCTAAACTGAAGCTAGCGACCGCATGAGCACGGCAGATACAAAACTGCCCCACCGCAACTCGTTTAGTTGTATGTGTGCTTCGTATTTCGTACTTCATGCGCGTATATATTTCATACCTACTTACCAGTAATAAGTAAATATCGTTTTTATTCAAATATTTATAAATAATGACGTGCAAATAATATTCCGAAAAACTAAGAATAATTACAATTATACCAATAATAAAAACACGTTTCAAAAACATTTCAGCTAATTATTATTTTTTTATTAGGAGAAATGTGTGTGGGGCAGTTCCCCGGTGGCCCTTAAGGACGAGCCGCCCCTGGTTGTAAGTATACCATATACAGTATGTAATTCATATTATTAAAATATAATTTTAAAATTCATATGATAGAGAGATTGGTAATCTGAAGAAGACATGAGGTACCAGGCTACGGACCGACCTGGATGGAAATATTTTGTGCCCTTTCTATGTTTCCGACGAAGGGTTTGCTTTGTCAGATTTTAATTAAAAATGATTTCTTCTTTGTCATATTTTTCATGAATGAATGTCGTGATTCACCCGGTAAAATGCACGGTTCTGAAATATTCTGTAATTTTATTCTTTGCCCGCCTTAACACCGTTGTCACATTTGTATCACTTGGTTTAATCACTTCAACTCATTATCAACTTCTTTCCCTGCTTCCCAGAACACTTTTAAGTACCAAAGTTTTTTATCAGACTTTCAGAATCTCTTCTGAACTCTTCCACAATGTCTGAAAAATTATAGGATGCGTTTCAAACAGACAACTAGATCTAACCACTAGACCAAATTTTGTCATGATTTCTTTTAATTCTCTGTCATTTTCACTTTAACATTAACATCTTCCTTAAGGTTATTTTGTTTTGTGAAGGATTGCGTTTAGAATGTATTTCAGTCAGTCATAGAATATAGTTATTTGGTTATCCGTGGTCGATTCTATAGGATTTAAGGTTGCATGGATATTTATTTAATCTAATTGAAATCAAGCATCAATCGCTTTCAGCGTTACTAGCTAAGGTCCCACAGAGCCTTTGATGAATTACCCTGAAGTTTGAACTATTAAAGATGTCGAGTATCAGTCTAATAACTTTTTATTCTCTGTATCATTTTATTTATGTCCATGATCATGATTATCACAAGAAAATAATGCAGATCCCATGAAGTGGATATCACTTGACACTGGCGTATAGTCCTTCATATATAAAATTTCTCCGCCATTATTCAAGAAGAAGAAGAATTATATCTTTGGATTTGTCAGTGATTAACCGAATGTCATGTCAGTGGAGGGCCTAGAAATGACGTATTCGTTGTGGTATTGAAAGTAAACATTTATTTAATTTGTTTTGTTATTGATATGCCCCAGAATGGCTTCCTTAAAAGTGGCTGTTCGTGTTCGTCCCTTCAATCAGAGGTAAATTTGTTGACTGTATACAAATACAATTCCAAGGATCATGATAATATGATTCTTGACATTTTATGTGTTTCTGAGGCAGTTTTAGTTACGGTTCACTAATTCAGCCCAAATATATTTAAATTCGGTATGAAATTATTAAACAAATGCTTGTGAACTCATTAAAAAAAAGAAATCGCTTCTAATATTATTTTCCTTTATTATTTGAAGTTATTTGACCGAGCAAATTTTGTCGTCTTTCTTTTTTTTTTATTAAAAATGGTAATGTTTTTATAATTTTTTTTTTCAATTTCTAACATTGAAAAAATTACATATGTGTACTAACTTTTGTAAAGAATAATAATATAATTACTAATACAACATTTTTATATGTATATTGGTTTACAGAAGTAACAAATCTTTATTTGAAAAAATATATCAAATTCAATTGTTTTTGTTTCTGCATTTCATAAACGTGGTTAAATTAAATTTATTGACGACCTCTGCAGCCTAGTTGATAAGAATATTTTCATTGGAAACAAATTTTATTTGAAAGAAGGATTCGAGTTTGGATTTTGTGCTAGGCCTCTTTAATATCTTTCTGGTTGATTGAAATATATTGCCAGATTGCAATAAACCCGCCAAGTTGTACTGGATAAAATAAAAGAAATTTAATATAAATAAAGCAATGGGACAATATATAATTGTCTTAATTTTTAAGCATTTTTCATATTCATTTTAAATTTTGTGCGACAATGTGGACAGAATTCGGAATGAAGTGATTAGGGATGAATGTGAACTTAAGGCTTATGTGTTGAGTAAGATGAAGAACTGCACGTTGAGATGGTTTTGGCATGTAGAACGAATGAATGAAGAAAGGCTAATAAAATAGATAAATCATTAAAATGTGAGTAGAAGGCGTGGGAGAGGCAGACCAAAGAAAGTATGGTTGGATCAAGTGAATGATATTCTGAAAGGGAAATGTAGAAAGCCAGATAAATCGTAGAAGAAGCTAAATATGTGTCGTAATAGGAAAGTCTGGTGCTCTGTCTTCTCTGCCTGTATATAATTTGGTATAATACTTGTATGTTTCTGCAATGTATTTTGAGTGTAACCAACATTTTAAGTTTCCAGTTACTTAGAGTTATTGATATTTATTTTATTATTGCTTATGTGAAGTCTTAGAAATATTAGAGATTTATTTAACTTTTTAATTTTTTCACAATTTTATTTCTCAAACAATTCAGAATTACACTGAAATACAATTCCCTTCACAAAAAAAATCTAAAAGAACCTGAAATTAAACACAGAAAATTGTTGACTTGCCTACCCCAACTACTACTATGTGGTAAACCGTAAATGCCAATTTTATTTACTCTTACTATGTCGATAAATCTGTTATAATTATTTCTTAAAATATGCTTAAATATCATCAATAAATAATTTTAAAAATTTGTAATTTTTTTCTAATTAAGAAAATAAAATTGGTGCCATATAATAGCAATAACTGACAAAACAGTGTTAATGAAGGAAAATACTAATTAAGTAAATTTAATATTCTAATATAATATTAATTTATTTCATATAAATGTAATTTTACCTGTTCTGAAATAATTGAGAAAATATCGTGCCACTTTGTATGGAACAGATTTTTAGACCTAATTTAATCATAAAGCCATTTAAAAGATTCAGTGCTGAGGACACGCTTTTTGTATCCATAGAAATGTATGTCCAGTGTGCACAACATACCAGACATGTTCTGTTGATATGTTTGTGTCTTTAAAATGTTATTCTCAATAAAAGTATTAACGGGTTTAAAATTTTTACATATTCAGAATTAATTTATGGTTTTTTGATATATTGATTATACAATGAATGCTCATACAAAGCGATGTTAATATACAAGCCACTGATTACAAGTGAAATAAGATCACAGGCAGGCTTGGATTGCACACATTTTCCGAAATCCTGAAGGCAGAATGCTCAAAATTATATTTGAGTCAAAACAGTATAGAAAAAGGTCACTGGATAGATCAAGAAAGCAACTAGAGAATATCTTCCAGGACCTTAGAAGACTCAATGTGGAGGGCTGGAGAGATAAAACACATGATTAGAAGGGCTGGCGTGACCCATATGGGAGACTAAGACTTCACAAGAGTTATACGGTCATTGGAACTAAGTAAGTAACCAAAGTGTAATGCGATTATACAAAATAGCAGCACGCAAGGCCTCATGAATCATAAATACACCTCTATTACAATGTAGATAAATCATTAATTTATCAGATTAAATATGAGTGAATTTTCTTCAATTATGATAGGGTTCAAATTGTTTTAAAAAGAATGAATAATTAAATTTTTTATAACTTAAATATTTTCTTTTGTAAGAAATGTGATGTATGTTTTTTTTCAGGGAGATAGACATGAATGCGAAGTTAATTGTTCAGATGGATGGCAAAAAGACCAGACTTCATACATTAAAGGTACTTGTTTCTTTTAATATTCATCTTTAACCCATAATTTATGGATGGCCAGTCAAATAACCATTTTTTTTAAATTTTGTCAAGTTCACTTTCTTATTTGAAAAAGAGGAATCTTGACTAAAAATAATCAGGTATTAACACGTTCCGTGCCGCAGTACATTTTGAGAAAATTACAGTTTATATTATGTATACATATATAGGCTTCATAAATAATGATTTATTTTTAAAAATAAACTGATTTTAGGTGATATTGTGAGCGTAGGTCACCGGTGACCTACGCGGCGTCGTACGGTAATACATGTATATACAACATAAACTTTTGTAGTCGAAACAAATTGTAGCATGCCTAATTTATTACTTTTTATATTTTTTTTTATTTATTTATGTAATATGCTATAGTGTTATGCCATAACATAATAATCTCTTATGATTACTGAGACAATAGCTCCAAAAAAAAGGGTCACAATGTTGCATAGACAATGCACCCTCATAAATTTCCAGAGTGTGACAAATGGATGGTCCCATTCATTATGTTATCCCTGGAATCTCTTCTATACCCCCTAGCCTAATTGTAGAGGCTAGTTTATCCTTGAAAAAAATAAGCTTGCTCATGTACACCTGGAGGTTTATTAAAAATAATTGCATTTTCAAACAAAATTTTCGAAATTTTTATGTGCATTATATTCAGGGGCGCCGTATAGGTCACATTCAATGTTAAAATTCCTAGTAAATGTGACCGCTGGCGCACTGGGACTGTTTATAAAAAAAAAACACGTAGGTCACCGGTGACCTACGTGGCGCCCTGGTCAAAAACATGGTAGGCCACTGGTGACCTACGCGGCGCGGAACGTGTTAAAAATAAATAAATGCATCTATAAATAGATTGAATGGGACACAAAATACAATCTTACTTGATTACAAAATCCTTAATTACAACATATTTTAACCTACAATAATTCATAACAAAGAATATGTTTATAAGTTTTCAAATGTTACATACTCGAATAATATGTTATTTAAAAAAATATGTAAAATGTAAGTCAGTATCATAATGCGTTTCTTTAGCAGGAATCAATTATTCTTATTGCAATATTTTCATATTAGCCAGGAATTAAGTGTTTTTTTTTTACTTTGTCTTATGTTAAATCAATTTATTGCTTAATGTAGTAATGACAGAATACAGTTTCAATGTGTAATGACAGTTGATAAAAAATAATCCCTTACTCTAATTGATAAACTGATTGGAAACTAATTGGATAAAATATAATGTTATCCGAGAACAATCTATGTGGGAGTGTGTTCTTTTTGTTGCACAGAAAATTTCACCATACTCCAAGATGAATATGAGAAATCAATAAATATTTATTTTTGCATATGTATCAGCAATTCTTTTAACAGCAGGTAGAAAAAGCGTCTTATTGAAGTCGATTTTGATAATTGATAATCTGGACTGCTATTTTTTAGTGTCGACTTGTAGTTATGTTATTTAAAATGGTAAAGAATTTTTTTTGAATTACATTTTTTTTAACAAAAATAAAATTTATCTTAATATTTTGTCTTTAAAAATTACTTCGTAGTTTTTCATGACCAATCTATTCAATTTATTATTCCATGTCATTATTATGTTGTAATAATTTAGATATCTGCTTAAATACCAGGTAACATTATATTTAGTAGTAATTATAGGCTGCCTTTTATAAATTCAAAATCAAAATTCTCTTCAGGCGATATTATAAAATTAAACACCACAATTTGTTTTTATACAAACTACTGACCATAATATTATCAACTGTTCTCTCTATTCTTTTAATGGAGAGTTGCAGGAGTTGTATGTTATGTCTGAAGATGTTATTTTACGGCTGCGGAATATGTAGATACTGGCCTAGCCATTTTAAAACTGAAGAATAATATTGGGTGTACAAGTTAGTTCGGTCCGTTTTTTTATGTTCAAAAATGCATTTATTTCTAAACAAAATGAATGAACAGATCAATTAAAGTATTGCCCATCGCTGGCTACTACTTTTTCCCGTCTCTCAGGCAATTTTCGAATTCTATCTCGAAAAAATGACTCGTCTTTTGAGGCTATCCAAGTTTGGAGCCAATTTTTGGTTTCTACGAAAGAAGTGAACCGGTGATGTATCGGACGTGTGCCGTCACCCTTGTGTGTGTGTATGTGGTATAAGGGAAAAGACATTTATGTGTAGATCTGTATATATATAAAATTGATGTAAACCTGTATTTGTCTATTTCATCTGTGTATGAACCTTTTATATGTATAACTGTCATGTAATTCTATGCTATTTTGTTATAATAATATGTAGAATGTTTATATGTAAAATGTATGTTTGTTTGACTCCGATTGCGTTCGCGACCGCACTGGAAATAAGTGACTTGCGAGGCGGGGCGATCGGAGTGGGTCGGGGCCCAGTCAGCGTAAGCATGGCCCAAACCCCGAAAGTTGTTGTATTTCGCGGGTAATGGGCGCTTGTGACGGCCGACTGACCATTAATATAGAGGGCCCCCTGATTTTTTAAATATAATACTTCTCAGTAACAACCGACTATACTGCGTCTTACTTGAGACCCGCTACCCTACTTCGACTGCCTGAGAGGAATCTCTCCCTGCTCTTCTTCTTCTTCTACTGGATCTTCGCTACGGAATTCGCTACCTCGATTCTCTGAGCGCTACGCGGCAACCAACGTGCCTATCTACAGTCTTTGTACCTGTGCGGTACAGGTGACCTGCCAAATCGTGCTGCATCCTTCGGAACAACCAGTTATCAGAAGGAGCAATGTCCGGGGAATACGGCGGATGCGGTAAAACATCCCATTTGAGCCTTTCCAAATATTTTTTTACAACTTTTGCGACATGAGGCCGAGCGTTGTCATGAAGAAGAATAACTTTATCATGTCTTTGCTCGTATTCCGGCCGTTTTTCTCGCAATGCACGGCTCAAACGAATTAATTGTAGCCGATACCGATTGCCCGTAATGGAATCACCAGGTTTCAGCACCTCATAGTAAACAACACCCCTTTGGTCCCACCAGATACAGAGCATGATCTTCGAACCATGTATGTTCGGTTTTGGTGTTGATGTTGAGGTCGATGGCAACGATTGACCGGGCTTAGCGTAGTATTTTTTCTTCTTGGGGTTGTCGTAGAATATCCACTTCTCATCTCCAGTTACAATCCGATGCAAAAAACCTTTTCTTTGTTGCCTTTGAATCAGCTGCTCGCAAGTGAAAAATCACCTTTCAATGTCTCTCGGTTTCAGTTCATAAGGCACCCAATTTCCTTGTTTTTGAATCATTCCCATGGCTCTCAATTGTACGGAAACGGCTTGTTGAGTCACTCCCAATGATTCTGCAAGCTCCTCTTGCGTTTGACTCTGATCTTCGAGTAATGCCTCTAATTCTTTGTCCTCGAATTTTTTTGGCTGTCCAGAGTGAGGCATGTCTTCGACGCTGAAATCTCCATCCTTGAAACCATTCCCTACATGATTTATCAGTTGGAGCAGCGTCACCATAAACTTCGACAAGCATTCGATGGGCTTCAGCTGCACTTTTCTTCCAATTAAAGCAGAAAATTAAAACCTTCCGCAAATGCTGCTTGGTTAACACAAAATTCGACATTTTCAACACTATACAAAACAAGGTTTTAGCATGAAACTCAAAGCGATATAAACTGAATATTATTGGCAGATGTCTAACCTCTCTGAAACCGCCAAAATCGGCTGTCTTTATGAACCATTCATGACAGCCAGAGCCATCTTTTGGAAACGGACCGAACTAATTTGTACTCTCAATAACTAAAAATAATACGCATATTTTTGTGTTCTTCATTTGATTACTTTCGAAAATTCACTGGTATATAGTAATCAATAAATTAATATTTGGCAATATACAGAATATTAAAAAAGCTTAAAATATTCATACCGTAGACATCTTGGGAATAAGTTATTTAGTTGGTTTGTCAAAATAACAAGTTGGGCTCAGTCCTTGTAGACTCAAATGATAATCTGCTCGTGCTATATTTCAACTGTCATCTTGGTGTAGTTTTAATGTTGGTTTTTATACAAAAATTGTGACTTTGTTAAGAATGTCTTTTCATACAACTGCCAATTTTTAAATTCTCAATCTGACTGGTATACCTTTGTATAATTGAGTGTTTTAACAATTTTGACCTCATGCATTTTTAATACCAATTAAATATACCTATATGCAAAAGTACTCAATATTTTTTTTCATAAAAAAAATCTGAATTAAAAAATATATAATTAAATAGTGTATTCATATAGTTAAATAAAGAAAGAAAAAAAACTTGCCATTTGAATTTTTCAACAACAGTAAAACAATTAATTATATAAAATACATGTAAAATATGATAGTTAAATTTGGTAGAAATACTGGAAAGAAGTTATTAAAAACACACTCAATAAAACATATTAAAGAACTATGCAACTTGTTTCAATGGTGGTCATAATAATACTGGTGCAAAAAGATAAATATTTTCAAATAACACATTTTTTTTACTGTAAAATAGACTTCTCTACTTGGAAAGAGTCATTTTACGATATTTACAAATATCATTCATTAACTACTTAACAGTCGGATTTTTAACACGCGACGTAACACAATGACTTGGAGAAAACAAGTTGAAGCAAGATCTGTCCAAACGATGCTAGGGAGAAACATTCCCAACAAGTCGAAACAAGATTTGCCCGAACGAGGCTCGGGCTCGTCAGTATAAAAATAAACTTCGTGCCAGAGTCCCGCTCGGGCAAAACTATCAAGTGGTTAATAGTGAACTATAAAATGCGTTGTCGATATTTCGGCACCATGTGTTTTTAGCATACAGCAAACAAGCAGATATATCAGCACATGAGGCTATAAAAATTAATAGATTTTACAAACATTATTTTTTCTTCTTTAATAATGTGAAGAAAATAATATATTAATTTTGAAAATAATCAAATAAACAGTCTAAACGTAAAAGGTACACAATCCATAAATAACATTCTATTTTAGTCCTTGCGGCATTTGATGATGTTAATTGAACTTGAATGTGGTCTGTTTCAGAATTCGGCTTTAAGGGATCAGCAGGGTGAGACCCAAAGGGATCGCTACAAGGATTTCACATTCGATCATTCTTATTGGTCCTTCGATAGCCGTGATTCTAATTTTACTTCACAAGACCAGGTATGTAATAGCACAGTTCATTTAACTTACAAGTTTATGTATTTCTGTGTTTTTATTAATCAATTTATTTTCGAAACTTTTTTCATTAACACATTCTGATATGTGCCGTTTTGATGTTGAAGGATTTATATCATTTTATTTTAAATAACTAAAATTTCCAAGGTCCAAAGTTTATATATTTATAATTAACTAAATGTATTGAATTATTTGACTTTATATTCTTTAGGCCACTAACTAGAGTCTTTAAAAATTACTTCAGAATTTTTCTTAACTGGCCTATTGGATTTATCATCCCACATTACTACTATGGTATAATATTTCAGATATCTGTCCAAATATCAGGGTAGAATTGCCAGTACCAATAGTCTGGTGAATAGTAGACTTGTTATTCATTATTGGTTTCATGGTTTTAAACACATTCTCAGACGTCATTCCACTTGACTTTATTTAGGGTTGCTTATGAGTTGCCTTTTATAAACAAATAAAGGCACTCTTGATTGTATTACTAAACAATATTATATTAGTCATTTATTTATTTATTTTTGAGTTGAAGTAAGGTTGTCATAAAATACTTTACTATGGTGAATTTAACTACCTAACAGCCTCTCCATTTTGTAAGGAACACAGGGATGATATTAGACATCTCCATTCTGGTCGTTCCTTTTACATTAAGCCAAGACTGCAAAACTTCTTGTCATAACACTGGGGGATGGTGTACGATGGCTGTCCGGTTCCTAGAACCTTTAATGGCCAATAAAATATTAGGTGTTAACATAAGTTGTGTCCGTTTTTTTTCCAATTTAACCTTTTTACGGCGATGGCTCGAGTATCTTTCGTGTGTCCCACAGGCGGCGGTGTTTTACCTCAATAAATTTATATTGTATCTACATAAAAATATGACTCACCATTATCCCGAATCTGATTACTGTGGAACTGTGCGCCGATGCATTTTTTAGCTGACACTATACACACGTAATATTATCCAAATCAAAGCTATAAATAAAGTGCGACAATATAAGAAGCAATAATCGAAGAAAACAATAATCCATAAACAATGAAAAAGGCAATTAATTCAATACGCAATACGCGTACTTACAAAAAAAATATCGACGCAAAATACGTCATATTGATCGGGAGAAATCGTCATTAGAAACATGACCTTCGGCACACCCGAACGAGTAGCGCCAAAATTTAAAATGCTTTAAATCTCGACGGCCGGGAATCGGTCTGTTTAAATCCTTCTTATGGATCAAGTACTTGAAGTTTTGATGATTTTAAAAGAGATGTCACTAGAGGACACGTTTTGTCTTATATTCAGGTTAAAAATTTTAAAGAAGATTTAATTTTGACTGAGATATCGACACGCAAAGTTAGTGGCCACTTAAATGGCCGCTCGCCAGGACGACACGTATTATGTATGGGCCAGTTAAGTGGTCCCCCGCCGTGAAAGAGTTAAAAAGGAGCACCAAAAGTAAAACAAAATGGTAAATGTTATACATCATTCGAAAGAAAATTTTCTGCTCTACAAGATATTGTGTTTGTTTTTACGTTACATATATTATTTTATTTGATTACAAGCCTTCAAAATGGAATCTCAACTAGACGAAAGTGACCATTTTCTACACTCCTTCTGTTCGCGTTTAATCGAGGGAATAAAGCTGCCAAAGCTGCTCGTGATATTTGCGAAGTGTATGGTGAAGATGCTATGAATGAAAGGACAGCTCGTCGATGGTTTTTGCGTTTCAAAGGCGGTAATTTCGACCTGAAAGACATGGAGCGAACCGGACGACCAGTGGACTTCGATGAAGACCGCTTAAACCATATTATTCATGAAAATCCCCTTCAAACATTTTTCATCACTATTTTTTTAATCATCACTATTTTTTTATTCATCACCATTTTCAAACCATTTTTCATCACCAGTAATGATGCGGTAAAGCAACCTTTGCTTGTGACCATGCGTAGCTCGATGTCGCGCGAGCAAACCAGCAGAAATTGTTGAACGTTAATTTTTGTTGTTTTCACTTAAAACATGTGGAACCCAAGTGCCGAACTTCTGGAGTTTTCCCATTGATTTAAGATGGCAGTATACAGTCATGTGACTACAATTAATCTGTTCAGCCAATTCTACGGTGGTTTGAAGGGGATCTTCATGAATAATATAGTTTAAGCGGTCCTCATCGAAGTTCACTGGTCGTCCGGAACACTCCATGTCTTTCAGGTCAAAATTACCGTCTTTGAAACGCAAAAACCATTGAAGATCTGTCCTTTCATTCATAGCATCTTCACCATACACTTTGCAAATATCGCAAGCTGCTTTACTCCCTCGATTGAATGCGAACAGAAGGAGTTGTCGAAAATGCTCACTTTCGTCTACTTGACATTCCATTTTGAAGGCTTGTAATCAAATAAAATAATATATGTACGTAAAAGTTTTAGGACTTTATTCATAAAATCGAAAATACAAGTTCATTCATCAAAATCGATATGGTCCCCTTCAAAGTACTCTCCATCGACTGCAAAGCACTTACGCCAGCGTTTGATCCAATCCTCGAAACACTGCTGGTACTCAATTTTCGGTATGTCCATCAGAGCCGTCTTCGATTTTTTCATGACATCCTCTCGGGTGCTGTAACACATTCCGCGAAGCGGTTTTTTCAATCGACTTAGGTTGAACAGGAAAAAGTCGCAGGGAGCCAGATCAGGTGAATTCGAAGGCTGCTGGATAGTATTCGTGTTGTTTTTGGTCAAAAACTCATGGAAATATGTCTTTCGCAATTTCAACACGGTCCTTCTTTTTGCATGAAATTGAGGTGTTTCACCAGTTTTGCAGCGATACGTCTGAGGCCCAAATCACTAACCAAAAAGTCTTGAGCGGATCCATAAGCGATGTTCAAGTCCTCTGCCAGCTCTCTAATGGTCAATTTGCAGTTTTCGACCAACATTTCTTTGATTTTATCGATGTTTTCATCGGTCTTCGACTGCCACTGCGTTCAACATCCTCGACCGACTCACGACCACTTCTGAAGCGTACGTGCCACCGAAAAACACTTTTCCAACATTTGCAAGGTCTGCGGACCGTTAAATCCGTTTTTCACACAAAATTTAATGCAAACTCGTTGATGCCATTTGATGCACAAAGGTATATGTACTCGTTGATGCACAAAGGTATATGTACCCAGCACAGCGTAACTTTTACAAATGTCAAGCTATGACGCTGAAATTTGGAGGGAAGTGTCAATGATAGATGTGGTAACCTAACAAAAAGAAAAGAATTCCAATTGGGTGACTGACAGCGCCATACGGTGGCCGGTCCTAAAAATTTTGGATCAAAGTAGTAGAACATTTACCATTTTGTTTTACTTTTGGTGCTCATTTTTAAATTAGAAAAAAACGGACACGACTTATGTTAACACCCAATAGCTTAGTTCTAGGTTAAATAGAGAAAATTATCAAAGGTTATTTCTAAGATGCTTTGCATTATATATTGATCGCAGCTCAGAATTGACAGTGAATTTAAAAAATTACAATCTGAAAGAGCAATCGACTGAAAATTCTTAAAATTCCAGAATGCGTGTTATTAATCCTGACTATATAATTATTGTATATAATGGGATATTTGTTTCAGGTTTTTGCTGATTTAGGGGTGGATGTCATTGATAGTGCATTTGAAGGTTATAATGCTTGTGTTTTTGCTTATGGACAAACAGGAAGTGGAAAAACGTTCACAATGATGGGATCATCGGTAAATATATTTATGAAATAAATTTAAAAAAATCTCTTTTTAAAGTGTGCACTGGAAATATGGCATTGCTTCCCAGCAGTATTATTGTTTTCAGTATTGGTAATGCAAAAAAAATATTTAATATATATCAACTGTGAAATCTTCATTCCCACTATCAAATTGAAATATATTCATTTATGGATTCTGATTTTATTGTTAATTTTTTTAATATAAAAGCTAACTGTTGATGTCTATTTGACTAATTCGAAAACTTGATTTATTCTACGATAACTTTGCAATAGTATGTGTAGGTATTATTATGTCAAAGTGAATATTTTAAGTAGATAAGTGGGCATATTTTAAAGTAATTTAGGATTTCTATATAATTAAACTGTGGTGATAGATGAAAGGATGAGACACTGTGGTAGAGTGTCAGAGATACACTGAAAAATGCCAGCGAAGTTCACAATCTACTGCGCCATGTGGCTGTATAGAATATCTGGGGAGGAATGTATTAAAATATGAATGAATTATGTGATATTGTGAAAGCCAAAAGTTTAAACATAGTGGCTTGAGTGAGATAAAGAGAAAAGGATGTAGATCTGAAGAGATACGAAGAATGTTAGGTAATGTGGTCTAGTATGAATGTAATGAAAGAGCAAAGCAGGGTGTGGGAGCAATAATATCTCAACGGTTGCGGGAATGTATGAAATAATACAAATTTAAAGTCTTAGAGTGATGTAGATAAGATTTAAAGTAGGTATAACACATGTTTTGCTTGTAATAGGGTATCTCCCAGTCTGAGGAGCATATGTTGGCTAAAATCATTATCTCGTGGTAAGCAGAATAAATATTCTCCATGGGTGAAAAAATGATACGGGTGGTATGACTGGAATCAAAAATTTTCTCTTTACGTATGGTTGTAGAAAAATTTATAGCAAAAAATAAGAAACTGAGCTATACATTTGTAAATTTAGAAAAAGCAGATGACCGAGTGATAAGAGAAAACCTATGGAAAATACTGAATGAATATAGTAAATTAATACATGGAAGTAGCATGTATTAACCGGTTCACTGCCACGAGCGCATTGACGCGCTCTCCGGTGACGGTGTATATATTTAGTAAGTTTTCATAATATCCTTTATATCTGTATACAAAAAATATAAATTTGTAGGTTTTATTTTTGTTGAAAAAATCCCGGCCTGCTGGGTACGGCCATACTAATAACTTCCGACACTTAAAGGGTTAAGTTAGGCACTTAAAGGGTTATTACATGTTAATACATGAAGTAGCATGTATTAACAAAATTGTTGATTCGATTCGCAATATTATTATCACTCAACAGCATGGATTTATTTCAGGTAGATCCACACTGACTAATCTACTCGAATATGAAAACTATATTTTCAATTTGTTGTCAAATGGAAAACAAGTGGACTCAATTTACACAGATTTCAGTAAAGTATTTGACAAAGTATCACATAATATACTATTAAGTAAACTAAAAGCTTTAGGAATAGTTAGCCCCCTCTTAGACTGGATCGAAAGCTACATTGAAAACCGAATACTTACTGTCAAAATCGATGGTTGTCTTTCATATCCCTTCACAGCTACAAGCGGTGTACCCCAAGGATCGCACCTAGGACCAATATTATTTCTCTTATTCGTTAATGATGTAGTTGACACACTTAGTGATGTAGAGATTTTCCTTTTTGCTGATGATTTAAAAATGTTCAAAGTCATAAATAATACTGCTGATTGCATTAAATTACAAGAAAATTTAAATAAATTACAACAATAGTGTACCACCAATAAACTGCACTTAAACCTGAGAAAATGTAAGTCCATTAGTTTTTATAGAAATAAAAATCCAATTAATCACGAGTATTCGCTAAATCAATATATATTAAAACGCGTAGCTTCTATAAGGGACCTAGGAATTATATTTGATGAAAAACTTTCATTTATAGAACATGTGAACAAAATCACTCGGGAGAGTTCAAAAATCTTGGGATTTGTACTAAGAACTGCCCAACATTTCTCGGATTTACGAACATTAAAACTGCTCTTTGGTATGCAGCCGCCTTGACTACAACTCATCAATATGGTCTCCTCATTACGCCGCCCATGCACAAACTTTAGAACGTGTACAAAACAAATTTCTAAGATTTATAAATTTTAAATTTGGAATACCACATGAACAAAGAAATTATCCCAACTTATTAAATGCAGTGAAACTCTTGAAGCTGTGTGACAGAAGAAAAACAGCCAATATAGTACTGCTATACAAAATCATTCACTCGGTGATTGATGCATCTCACTTACTCGCAAGTATTTCATTTCGTATTCCCACTAGATCCACAAGACAGCTCAATCCCTTTTATACCGAAAATTGCTGTACTAATTATAAAATCAACTCAGATAATTAAGATAATTTGTCAGATTATTCTTGTGTTGACGATGGCATGATAACAGATGGCGAATTTGAAACTAGTAATAATGAAGTTACCGCGCGTCCTCGGACATTTTTCCGACGAACAATTTCAAGCGATTCGGATTCAGACTCGGACGAAGGTGAAGAAGAATGGTCATCAGCAGACAATCCACCAGTCCTGGAAGAGTTTTTAGGTCGACCGGTAGTGTTTTGAATAGTGTAACGGAAGCGGTAAATTTATTCATAGGAGAAGAGTTTTTAGGTCGACCTGGTTTAACTACCGGTAGTGTTTTGAATAGTGTAACGGAAGCGGTAAATTTATTCATAGATGATTTTTTTACATTCCTTGTACAAGAATCTAACAGATATTATTATCAAAATAAGCACAAACTTTTTGGGACTTATCTTTCTTATGGGACAAGTCCGTAAGGACAGAAGATATGAATACTGGAGTTCAGATGCATCCACGGAAACACCATTTTTTGCGAGCAGACCAATATATTTCTTATTATTCTATCTTACGAAAAACTACTAAATTGACAAAAAGACTGGCGATGTATTTAATAAATTGTGCATTGTTCAACTCCTTTGTTATGTATAACTCTGTTACAAGAGAAAATAAAGTAAAATATAAACAATTTTTAAAGGACATTGCAGAGCTCTGGGTGGATGATCAGATTTCGTCGGATAATATTCAAGACTCTGAACCGACACCATCGACATCTAGTGTCCGAAAAAAATCTTCAAAATCAGATTCTCCGGGAAGACTTTCAATGAATATGAGAAAACATACATTGGAAAAGATTGAAATCACTGATTAAAACAAGAATCTACGAAGAAGATGTCGCGTGTGCGCGGTCCACAAAGCGCGTAGCGAAACCCGATATATGTGTAAATTCTGTGATGTGCCATTACATAAAGGGAACTGTTTTCAACGATATCATACTTTAAAACAATATTGGTTTTTATTTTTTCATATTTTACAAAATATATATTATGTTGAACATGTACAGAATGACTAAATGGACAGTAAGGTAAAAATGTAATTCAACCTTAAATATCATAATTGTTTACCCAAATATATATAAGTTTATAAATAGATCATTAAAAACGATTTCATTAATGATAAAATGCTGAAAATTTTATTCAAATATGATCAATAGTTCTCAAGTTATAGTAATTTTACGTGAAACGTAATTTCTCGCGCGAATCTAAATTAATTGCCCGTTTAACAGCATAGATTAATGAAAAAACCGCCCGACAACAATGTGTTAAAATTATTTAATACTTTAACTAATCACCCTATTCTTTCCATCAGAAACAAAAGGATGCCATAAAACACCTCTACCCAGGTCAGTTTACAGCAGGGCTGGCCAACCCAAATTGCTCCACGGGTCGCATTGACGACCTAAAATTATTCAAGGGCTGCACATAAATAAGAATAATTGCAAATTTTGTTCCAATATTTTTTTCAATAGCTGGCTTTACAACAAAATTCGTACTTATTAAGTGATTGATTTGGATTCAGAGGTACACAGAAAGTGTTCAATCAGTGTAAATCTGAAAAAAAATGATACTACAACTTGATATGAAGAGAAAACATGTGTTGAACCAACAACAAAATGTATTTGTGTGGTAATATAATGACTTAGAATTCTAAGTTATTAATTGGTAAATATATTTGTATGGTAATAAAAAAAATCGTCATATATGACTGCGGGCTGCACATAAGGGCGCCGCGGGCCGCATATGGCTTGCGGGCCGAGGGTTGGCCAGTCCTGGTTTACAGCCTGGCACTCAAACAACAAAAATCAATTGTCGATCATTGATTTTTGTTGTTTTCACTTAAAACATGTGGAACCCAAGCGCCAAACTTCTGGACTTTTCCCATTGATTTACGATGGCGGTATACAGTCATGTGACTACAATTCATCTGCTCAGCCAATTTTACGGTCTTGGCAGCTTTATTCCCTCGATTGAACGCGAACAGAAGGAGGTGTCGAAAATGCTCACTTTCGTCTACTTGACATTCCATTTTGAAGGCTAATCAAATAAAATAATATATGTAACGTAAAAGCAAACACAATATCTTGTAGAGCAGAAAATTTTCTTTCGAATGACGTATAACTTTTACCATTTTGTTTTACTTTTGGTGCTCATTTTTAATTTGGAAATAAACGGACACAACTTATATTAACACCTAATAAATTAATGTGTAAAATAAAAGTAATGATGTTTGTTTTTTAGATATTCTTTTGCAAATTCTTCTTCAGTTTCAATCCTGGGGATTGGTTAGCAGCAAAACTCTGCATCTCCTCTTCCACTTCAGTGATCCTCTTGAGCTCTGTATAGGAGGTGCAGTCCATATCGTGGCATATTTGTTCCAGATACTCCCGGCGAAGACGCCCTCTCCCAATCGATCCCTCAATCATTCCCTCCAGTATATTGTGCAGGAGATTTTCATGTCGCAGTATATGACCCATCCATTCTGCACGCCTTTCCGATATGGTGTTTGACGGGTTTCCGATATTTGTTTTGCAAATTGCGCTTCTAATATTCCTCAAAATAATTTTCTCAGCCAGGTTGCTAATTTCTGGCTATTCAAGATAATCTAGAATTGATTCATCATGGTTCAAAGCTATGGAATGGTTTTTTTTATATCAATTATTTTTCTTGGTTATCGTTTTGAATGATATCAACCATTATGTCAAAAAATTTTTTTTATCCGTTTTGAATGCAGATGTATTCAATTGATGAATAAATTAATATTGTTTTGATGATGAATAAGTTGGATGCTTATCCAAATATGTGGTCCAAATAATCTACCTAAATAAATATCAATATGTGAGTTTTACAGAAATCAGACTTATAATAAGTAAACTTTTTATACGAGTTTGAACAGTTGAATGTTGAAAAGGCCTATAGGTGTTCATTTCAACTTTTGTTGGTTGCTCAAAACGACCATCACCATTCTATTCCGAATTTCTTTGGATGGATAAAAAAATGAGTGATCCCGTAGTAGCCTAGCGGTACTGATAGGGTTTATAAGGGTGTATGACAATTAATTATACATGTTATCACAATTTTATTATTTTTCTAGGAATTTCAAATATGTTTTAGTATCGCTGTGATTTAAACCCTTTACCAGGCCATGGTAATATGTTTCCCACATAAAAAATCGCTGTTTTCCAAGCCCGTGGTTCATATATCCCACAATATGTCAATTGCTTAGAAACTTCAATGTATTGTTAATAGTTATAAACTGGCAATACTTGATTTGAAAGTTAGTTGTCGGAATGATACTGCTTTGATTTTGATATTTCGGTTTTGTTGTTGCGTTTTTGTTAGTGGTGAACGTTATTTTGAAAAAAATGTTGATAATGTCGCGAAAAAGCAAGGTAAGTCGAGACATTTTTTTATATGTTGTTAATTTTGAGTTTTTCTTTTACATTATCTATTTAGTTTTATGTTTTAATTGTAAACATTTACAAAACAAGTGTTTGAAATATGTGGGAAATGTTTGCCCATTGCCCAATTAGGAACAAAATGGCCGGTATTTGATATTTATAAAATT
This sequence comes from Odontocerum albicorne, assembly GCA_949825065.1. Classification (NCBI taxonomy): domain Eukaryota; kingdom Metazoa; phylum Arthropoda; class Insecta; order Trichoptera; family Odontoceridae; genus Odontocerum; species Odontocerum albicorne. The sequence goes on from OX463855.1 coordinate 24,832,166, forward strand.
TACAATTTCTGTTTATTTCGATATATTTGTATTATTTTCAGTATGTTCAACAAGAAGAAATCGAAGAGATACTAAACTGATGGGTTCTTCTGAGGAATAAGACAGTGACAATGAAGATGACTTAGGTGGTGTGAATAATGAATAATAAAGATTTCAATCCACCAGGTATTGATTCTATCCTTGATGATTTAGAAGGATTGCCACATCAGGATCTAATTGACATATTAGAAAATGAATCACAATATTTTGGAACACCTGCACCTCAAACAATGTATCATTCCAGGAAAATGCTCCTCATTCTGGGGCTCAATCAATAGATGAGTATGATAAAATTCAAAGGACGGGACAGCAAGAAACAATATATGCCTAAAAAACTTTAGGTTTAAAGCTTGGTGTCAATGCGACACTGATAATGGCTATTTGTATCAGTGTGAAATATACACTGGTAAAAAAAAGAGTCAAATGGGGTACACAGTTGTGATGAAGTTAGCAAAACAAATACCAAAGGACACACTGTGCTAGTTTTCGACAATTTCTTCACATCTTTTCCTCTAATAGAAAAAATATATATGAACGGTATCTTTGCTCTGAGGACTGTAAGAATACAGAGAAAGGGATTACCTGAAGAAATACGACAAAAAAATACTCCAGATGAACGTAAAAAAACAAAAAAAATAAATTATCAGCAGGAGAGTTCACATATCGTTTCTGCAATCCATTTTATAAAATGGAGAGACCAAAGACGTTTTTGTACTTTCTACAGCGGTAAATCCAAAAAATATTCAGTCCATAATTAGACGGCAAAAGGATGGTCGCAAAAAATTTATGTATTGTCCATCAGCCATAGTCACTTACACCAAAAATATGGGTGGAGTAGATTATTTTGATCATTTTAGAAGTTCATACTCGATTGGACGAAGATCTAAAAAATCGTGGTTCAGACTATTCTGGTTTTTGTTTGAGAGTGCATTATAAACTCCTATATATTGTACAAGCAGGAAAATGAAGGCAGACAGAACATCCACAGGGATTTCCGATTTAGATTGGCACGCAGTTTTAAGGCCAATTATCAGGATCCAAAAAAGCAAAGAGTTATTATTTACAAAAACCAAAAAAGGAGGTGTATTTGGTGTTCCAGGCGAGATCATATTAGGAATAAAAGGAAACCATTGGTCCAGTAACTATATTCAAACGTTGTAGATATTGCAGCACCAGAAAAGAGGAGAAGCGGACAAAATATGCCGTGTGCCACTTTGCATTACACTTTGTATAGAAAATTTTCATCATGAAATTCCATCAGACATATTATTTTAGAAACTTATTTTTTTATCTACTTTACTTTAAGTATATTAAGTTTTGGTAAATAAAGTATGCTAAAAATGGACTGTTCTTTTAATTAAAAAAAAATTTGGATAATTTTCCTCCAAATATGGAGTAATTTTACCGGGCTATGGGAATATATTTCCCACATTTTTTTTTTAAGATTTCCACCAAGGAAAATTTTATTTTAGAAAAGAAATTGAAATAAATGCCCTATAAGTGGATAGATTCCACCAATATATTTTTTTCAAATGTGCTGTGTGTCTGGGGCCCGGTTAAGGGTTAAAACAAATTATTCAGCAGTTATTATGTTAAAATACCAGGGTCATCTAGAAACTAAGGTTACAAGGGCTCCTGAGGCCGGGGAAATTTTTTGTTTCAAAGTTGGCGCACCTGGGGTGTAGGAGGGATCCTAACGGTCAGTTTTTTTGGTCCCGCGTGTTTGTCGGCCATTTTGTTCAGTAACAGTAAATTCTTCCGATGGAGAGGTCGTTGCGGTCTCCCGCCACCTCTCGTCCGTGCGAGACCCGCGCGGTCATCCGTTTTTTGACTTTGCAGAACAATACCGCTGCGAATATCCATCAGAAGCTCGTGGAAATTTATGGTAGTGATGTGATGAGTCGACAACATGTCACGAAGTGTGTTAGGTTGTTCAGAGAAGGCCGTACTGATACGAAGAGGCAAGGCAGTGAGTTCTGAGGAATTTGTGCAAAAAATTGAAGAACAAGTACGAAATGACCGCCGTGTAAAATGATTATATCAAGTGCTCATTGTCAAAAATATGGCTAGTTATTTTCATATCACAGTTTTTAGAGTTTTTCTTTAATGTACCAGAAATTCGGTTTAAAGTTTGTTTACTTTATCAACTAGTATATGATATTAAAAAAAACTTTGAACCACATTGAGTGACGAAATTTTGTTTTGTATATATGCTAGTAACTGCAAACATGTGAATATCTAATAAGCTTAAATATCTTCCGAGAGTGTTCTACATATACTTAGCGAGGTCCATAAGTTTCTGGACCAAAATTATGAAAAAATAAAGAAACAAAAAAATATTTTTGTGATCACTACATATTTTAGAAGAATTAATGAATTGTTCAATACCGTATTTTAGCAGGATTAATGAATTGTTCAATACCATATTTTAGAACGATTAATTGAATTATTTTTTTAACTTTCTGGAGTGAGTGTTTATGACTACTCGGCCATGGTGGGGGTCTTCTGCAATATATTATTTGAATAGTCCAAACTGTTTATCCCAATCTTTCACTGTGTAATATGATGGAGAAGATTCTCTGTAAGACGACCTCTGTGGCCTGGTGGTAAGACGCTTGTCTGCTGATCCCCGGACGTTGCGGGTTCGATCCCTGCTGGAACCAAGATTAAAAAAAGGGATTCCAGTCTGGTTTTCACTTAGGGCCCATTAAAACATCTTTCTGGTAGGTTAGAAGAGATTGCCACATGGCAATGAGCTCGCCAGTTTAAAAAACAAGATACTTGGTACCCGCCCAATATTTAATTTTTAACATTTTAGAATATAACAAAATAATACGTCTTCTAGTTGACATACTATTGACGATAGAGGTATCAAATTTTAAATGTATCATCACCTGACCATTCGATGAGCGTGGCCGGCGTAATATCTGTCCATACTTACTCTAACTTGTCCAGGCCGGAAACTTTTGAACCTGTCTTCATAATTGTTAAAAATGAAGGAAGCTATTAAACTTGTATTTGATTTTTTAGGAATGTCAAGGTTTAATTCCGCGAATATGCCGTAGTCTATTTTCCCGTGTTGCAGCTGGTAAGGAAAATGGAGCTTCGTACAGAACGGAGGTCAGCTATCTGGAGATCTATAACGAGAGGGTCAAGGATTTACTTGCCGGCGACGCTGGACATTCACTTAAAGTTAGGGAACATCCTAAACTCGGTCCATATGTACAAGACTTGTCTAAACATCTTGTATCTGATTACGATGACATTCAGGTAGTGTATACTTTTTTTTTAGTTTTTTATAGATGTTTAAAAATAACATTTTATTTTAAAACATAAATGTTTTATTTCTTTGATTAAATTAGCGACATTTGTTTGGCATTATGAGGGAAGCTTAGTAACGTGGCAGTTAGTATTTATTTTAAACAATTCACAATGATTACCTAGTATTGTAGTTAAGGTGCTGCAACATTTTAATAAACCCGCCAGATTGTACTGTATACAAGGAAAGTGTAATACAATACAATACAATAATTATCATAAGCGAGTTAAACAGAAACAGAAATCTTAATAGCTTTAAAAGTATATTTTCATTAATGTGTTAACAGATTAATATTTTTAAGGATTAATTTTGTGAAGGAATTCAAGTAAATGAAATAAATTTAGGGTTTATTCAATTTGCAACATATAGAAATTGGTTTATTTGTCAATACGTAATAATTTGACAAATGAATGCATAATTGACGTACCTAACATAATATAGTGCATAGGTGGCTAATGGTGGTCTAAGAAGTATATTTTCAAAATGGTCATAAAAATCTCCACTATTAGTGGGCTCAGAGGAGATCTCATGGGCAGACATCTTTTTGTTGGAACAAAACATCATTGAACATGAAATTATTGTTTTCGACAGAGATTTTTATTAAGTCGTAAAGTTCTTCGCAATGATCATTCTTTGTTTGCAGTGAAATAATTATATCTTCTATTTACACATGAAAACTTATCTTTACAATGCAGTAGTTCAATTAGAACTAAAATGTTAATTCAAAAAATTACATTAATAAATCCTTCCACTCTAAACTGTCTTTGAATTTAAGATTATAAATATTTTAAGACAGTATTACATAATTCTAAATCCTCACTAACACTGATACTGCCATAAGGTTTGAGTTTCCAGGAAGGTTAAATGGTTATCTTTATTCTCAGTGAACTTATCTTTGCAACATACAATTTAAATTTGAATTAATCCTTGAATATATTAACCTGGTGGGCCAGTAATATGATTTTAATGCATTATATTTTTTATTCATTTCTGTTGAACTCTCTCTTTCTTTTTGCAATTAAGATTATATTGTATTTATTTTAAGGTAATAACTCCAAACCATTACAAAAATCTTGGAAATTTCCATACGGTTTTGGTTTCTTCACTTCATTTAAATACCTTCACAAAGAATTTATCTTCACAATATAAAATTTCAATTAAAATAAATCCTTTAAAATTTGTTGGCACATTTCTGAAAATATGCTTTTACATGCATTAAAATTTTCTTTAAATCTGTTTAATTCTCTCCTTGCAATTAAGATTGTAGTGTATTACACTTTCCTTGTATACAATACAACCTGACGGACAACATACAATGTGTGCGCGTGCGTCCAATAATTTCAAAATCAAAAATGTAATATGTACACTTAACAATAATTTAAGAATTAAAAATGATTTTATTATATTTATATACCTTCATACTTAAAATTCTAACACCTTAAGTACAAAATACTACATAATCATTATAAGTAATTGTTGTTGATATGCAGGTACATTTTGTATTCACCATATTGACAATACTCTGTGTCTCTGCATTAAATAAACTTAACAATTGTTAGTATATATTCCCATGTTACTAAGTTTCAAGTTGGCAATCCCATTGTATGGTGAAACAGTTCTCATAAATTTAATAGTAAATTAATTTCTGAAAAAGAATTAAATGTTTAGTTTTTCTAATGATGATCACTTTGAATTACAAAAAAGTACAATAAATTATTATACAAAATTTTGTAAAAGCTTAAAATAGTAAAATTCCTTATTGAAAATCTAAACAAAAACATAAATAATTATCATCAAATAACAAAATTTTGTAAAAGCTTAAAATAGTAAAATTCCTTATTGAAAATCTAAACAAAAACATAAATAATTATCATCAAATAGGTGCCTGACCACTGCACTAGTTTATTCCCGCATATGATATAATTTTTCTCAATAGATGTTTCAATTGTTGTCCTTTTATTATAATTAATTGTTTATGTGTGTTTAACTATGGCTTATGCAAATAAAAAAAAAACAGCAATATCGAAACAGAATGACCATATAACACAAGCAATCCAGCAAATATTTAGACAATCAATCATGTATTTGTTATCTCAACATATCACCAATTCCATACCTTCCAACGTCTCTCGACTTAATCTTGATCTTGTCAGGGAATATTTACCATTCATTGGTCATACCAGATTGATGGGGAGAGGGGGGTGGATCCTTTAGAATCAATCTGGGGAATTTGTGGGTGTACTGGACTATAATGTCATAATCTTTTAGTAGGATAATAGAGTTTTTTTTATAGAAATAGTCACATATGCATGTGAAATATACTAATGGCCCTCTCTGCACCAGTGGTAGCACTTGAGAATACTCGAGACATACTATACATCTAACGTCCAAAGATTTGACAGAATTTTACTCAGCAAAATAACATAAATCTCACAAAAATGGCGCTTGATAACCCAGCCGCCAAATAACATATTTTTAGTTTAGTTTTTGAGGGGCTAAAGACAAGTATGATTTCATGTATTTTATTTTAAAAACAATAGAATTTCCAGTTTCAATGTAAAATTTAAACCTTGATTTTGTTTAGTATAATTACCTTAAATCTGATAATTTTCTTAAATCATTTTTGGAAATCATAAATATTTAATTTGTTTTGTAGACTTGATTAATTTATATGTATAAATTTTGTTAAATGATAAATAAAATAAAAATGATCACATTTACTACTAATTAGGAATGTATGCACCGTGGCAACTTACATCGTACCACAGCGTCAACACAAATGAATGATGTCTCGAGCAGATCCCATGCCATCTTTACAATCACTTTTGTCCAAGCTGTTTTCCTCCAACACAACAACATGCCCAGTGAGACTGTCTCTAAGGTGCATCTTGTTGATCTTGCTGGAAGGTAAGATAAATGATAACTATCTTCAAACAGAAATTTCAATTTAATTTTCAGTTGCTTTATCTTTATAGATTTTTCAATACTCACAATGCTTTTATTTGCAGTTGCCTAAATATTTCTTCACTTGATAGCTGAATATCTGGCAGTCACATTTACCAAATTGTTCTTTGGTGATTTTCATTTTTTTATCATTGAGATATCTGAATCATTCTACAAAGAGGTCTGATATCTTTGGCACACATAACTCAATTTCATTGTAATTTATTTTCACAACGTTAATGCCTTAACTATAAGCAACATAACTCAATTTCGCAAAAAAAAATGACTTCTGATTGTTCAGTTTTAGGGCTATTCATTTATAGAAAAAATAATGAGTATATAATATATAGATGATGCAAATGTAGGGCCTGATATGAGGAGTTGTTGGACATGATTTTGATATTGTTGTCAAGATTATGATGCGGTTGAAATTATGTATGTGACAGATTAGAATTTACGTGTAAGGATGTGAATGTGAAGGTTTCAGCTGGGTGTTTTAGTATTGAGGACAAATGTATGAGATTTGTAATTAAGAAATGAAACCGCTTCATTACAGGTCTTGCCTAGTGAAGTGGTTATCTATATCAACAAAATGGAGGCTTTTTTATGCATTGTTATCTACATGTGTTCTACTGTTCAAGTTTCCATTAAAACAAAGTAATTTGTAAATGTGTTACAAAATACTTTTTCCATCAAATGCTTTTGTTCCTTTATCCTTTTTTTAAGTTGCGCAAACTGGTTAACAAATATCAGAAATACTTTTAAAAATTTAAGAATAATTGCTCTTTTGTTTGCAGTTTGGGATTTTCTTAGAAAATTGAATTTAGTCTTTGTTTTTTTATTTTTTATTAATTGTTAATCTACCCACACTAAGGTGATGTGTGCCACCACCATATCAAAGTCACTAATGCAATCATATGAGTCAATATAATAAAATAAATTAAAAAATATGATAATTTTAGACAATTTAAAGCTTTCACTGATTAATATGGGAATTTTTAATATATGTTATCAAAGGAACGTGCACAAAACTGCGAAAACAATGAATTGAAGGAGTGCTTTGCCTGGGAGAATTTATAGATTTTAAAGATATTTGAATCTAAGGAAAGCATTTGCTTCATCATAGAGCCCAGTTGAATAGATTATTATTTTTTTTGTTTAATACTTAAGTTCAGAAACACTTTGTTATATAACTCACAGGGACTTGAATGGCTGAATAAATTGTTAGTTTGTTAAAGCGCCCTATATTTGTAATTTAAGATGATACATTTGGCCTATAACCTAGACTCACGTTGGTAATAAAATGTAATAAATATAATAGTTGCTATTTCTATTCTCACAGAATAATGATCCAAATGAAAAATTGTCAAGATTGTTGAAATTGTAAATTTTGTAAACTATCAGTTCTAACTTCTGTAGCATTTGAAGTGTTGCGCAATGAAAAAATGTTCATACTTCAAAATAAGCATTACAGAAACATCACAATGTTTGTGTATCATAGACAAAGTATGTTGAAAGGAAAACAGTACAATATGATGTACCACAGGCAAACCATGGTAAATAATGGACCGGCATAAACAACATTTTCATTTACCCATTTTTCTCTGGATCTAGGGTGAATGAGTGGATAAGTCGTGAATATGCATCATAGAGGAATACCAAGAAAAGCATTTTTGGAGCAAGTGAATGAAATTTAGAAAAAAAGAAAGATCGAAACTAAAGAAGCTATATTGATGTTTAAAAGGCAAAAGATGTCTCACAATAGAAAAGTCTGTTCTGTCCTCTCTTCCTGCTCTTATAGAAAAACAGTGTGATGGTATGTAAGTATGTATGTAAATTCATACACTTATTGGGTTTCTCCGATCTCTTAGGCTGGATTTCCATTTGATCACTGTCATACTATGAGCAGCCTTTGTGTCGATCATAGGATGCCTACCGTATGAGTAGGCTTGCTTAAAAAAAATGACAGTGTGTCAAGCAGGTTTTTAAGTTATGTATTCAGTTTTTTTTTAATTTTATGTAAAATCAGTGCATTGTCAAGTGGGAATCATGCGTCACATTTCTTTCTTCTAAAATTAAAATTGTTTTTCAACTATATTTTTTTATGTATGATTTAAGTGAACGAGCAGATGCAACAGGTGCCACAGGTCAAAGGCTGGTAGAAGGTGCACACATCAACAAATCACTAGTGACTCTAGGATCTGTCATATCAGCTTTAGCAGAATCATCTACACTGCAAAATACTATTCAAAGCAATGGGCAGAAGAAAGGATCTAAGAATGTTTTTATTCCATATAGAGATTCAGTTCTTACATGGCTACTGAAAGATTCATTGGGAGGCAATTCTAAAACCATCATGATTGCTGCTGTAAGATTTTTTTTAAAGATATTATACAATAATAATAATGTCATAGTGAAAGTTGTTCAACTTAACCATTTTTAACCGATTCACTGTCTCGGCTATGACTGTACAATTATGCCATCATAACGAAACCTTATTCTGGCCATTATGTATATTTACATTCTTCATTTTTTGTGGTCCTCAGAAGGCTCATCAGCTAGTGTTGCATCATTATCATAAAATTAGGTTGACTTGATTTTCAAAAATAACTGAGGTAAACTATTCAGCAGTAAAATGATAAAATAGGTATAAAAATAGAAGATAAGTTTAAAAAAATGAGTTTATAAATTTGCACTAATGAAAAAATTACAGGTGACAAATCAATTATGGTCTTTTTCCACATTATTTTTGTATTATCTATTTAAATAAAAATGTAAATGTTCATGTATTAAAAATCTCTAATCTCCGAAAGTTCTTCACCGATCGCTTTGAAATTTTGACAAAAGGTTGCATTCGTGTACGAAAATGTTTATATATTTTTATTTATATACAGTTGTATATAAAAAAAATTATAAATCAGAAAAAATAACGTTTGCGCCTCCTGCAGCGAAACAGGCAAACTAAACTTGACAGTTATGTCACATTGCATTTTCGACGTTTCGGAATTAATATTAAATAATTGAATATTAAATGTTAAATGTTAAATAATAAATATTAAATATCTATATAAATAAAAATGTAAATGTTCGTTAATTAAAAATCTCCGAAAGTTATTCACGGATTGCTTTGAAATTTTGACAGTTCCATTTTGATTTTGAATATTAAATATTTAATAATAAATATTAAATATTTAAATAATAAATATTAAATTTTCAAATACGTTTATTGAAAAATAGCGCCATCTGCTAGAACGTAAAACTATACTAAATTTTTATCAGCCATGCCCATAGTGTCGCGTCGTAATAATTTTAATCCGTTGTTTTTAAACTGTTTTTTATTATTTTTCAGTACAATTAGCAGTGAATTTAAACTGTATCGATTGATTTTCATTTGAATTCATGGTATGTATCTGTGTATGTTTTATACATTTGAATTATTAAAAGTTTCTCGTGTTCATTAATGACGCGTGCAATATGTCACAACCAAATTAAATTCATGCGTAGTTTGCAATGTCTTTCCTTAACATTTAATTAATTCCAATAATCTCTCTCTTTGCTTAGCATTTAATTAGTTCCAATTATCTCTGTATTTCCTTAACAATACTCCTATTTGACAAATGCGTGTCCAGCTGCAAAACAATCAGCTGAGATATTCTCATATCAATTGCTGGAAATTGGGAACGGAAAGGTGCAGGTTGATATGACCTCAGCACGAATTTGATTTTCTTATAACTTGTGCAATTTAGTGACGCCAAAAGAAGAATTGGTTGAAAAAGTATTTCCCTATATTCAAATCAATTATAAGAATCACGATTGGCTGAGTGAACGTGCTATTCTTGCGGCCAAGAACAAAAACGTCTACGAACTTAACAATATTATTCAGTTCGTTTTTTAATGTTTCACAATTTTATATGTTTTTGCTATAACTTTCTTTCTTCTTTTTCAGTGCAATTGATCTGCTTTAGTTCATCAAAATGTCGAGAAAGCAGCAGAACGACGTGTAGCCAAACTTGAGGATGCACGGTGATCGCATTCTGTAGCTTCAGAACTGGTTCATTCTCAACAGAATGTACGCAACAGGCGGATAGTGGCTGAAAAAGGTCAGTAGGAATATCAAAAGTATCTTTTTTATAGAATTTAATTTTATCTCTATGTTTATATTTCAAAATCTATCAAATCGTATGTAGAAATGGAGATTTTTTTTAATTAGTTCCAATCATCTATTTGTCTTCCCTTAACATTTAATTAGTTACAATTATCTCTCTGTCTTCCCTTAACATTTAATTAGTTACAATTATCTCTCTGTCTTCCCTTAACATTTAATTAGTTACTTTTATGTTTCGCAATTTTATATGTTGCCTGAAATACTCTACTTTGTGGCGACACGTAAAGACGTTGAAATTAACTACAAATATGCGTGTCCAGCTGTAAAACGATCGATCAGCTGAGATATTCTCACATCAATTGCTGGAAATTGGGAACGGAAAGGTGCCAGTTGATATGACCTTAGGACGAATTTCATTGCCTCATAACTTCTGCAATTTAGTGATATCAAAAGAAGAATTGGTTGAAAAAGTATTTCCCAATATTCAAATCAATTATAAGAATCACGACTGGCTGAGTGAACAAGCTATTCTTGCCGCCAAGAACAACGACGTCTACGAACTTAACAATATTATTCAGTTCCTTTTTTAATGTTTTGCAATTTTATATGGTTTTGTTCTAACTTTCTTATTTTTCAGTGCAATCGATCAGCTTTAGTTCATCAAAATGCCGGGGAAGCAGCAGAGTGACGTGCAGCCAGACTTGAGGATAGACGGTTGCGAACATGGCGATCGCGTTCTGCAGCTTCAGATCTGCTTCGTTCTCAACAAAATGAACGCGAAAGGCTGAGAGTGGCTGAAAGATGTTAAAAATATTGTATACCCACAAGCATTGTGAAATTAAACATATTAGAAACGTGTGCTTTCTCTTTTCTTTCTTTTTCATTTAACCAGACTGAGCCACAGCAGCGCGTGGCCGGGTACAGTTAGTAAAAAATAAAATCCACAGAAAAATTGAATTTACATAGAATTGAAACTGCTTAAAAAATAATAAACAATAAAAAAAGTATATTTCAAATGCAAAGCCTGTTTTTGACCATGTTATGACAGTTGCAATAAAAAACAAGAGTAAAACACATATAAAAATTAAAAACTGTATATAACTGTTAAACAAAGTAGTAAACAATAAGAAAATAACATTATATAAGTTTATTGAAAAAACATATTGTTTACCTATGTTTTATAGCAATTGCAATAAATATCAAGTGCCCATTAAAATACACCACTGAGGGATCGGCGCCTTGTGCCTCATGTATAGTAAAGGCTCGCCAACAGATCGGAATATTAGGGATATAAGGGTTAAGCAATACTATTAGGTGTACAAATAAGTTTCCGCCGTTTTTTTATCAAAAATTGGGCATTTATTGTTAAAGAACGGAACCTTATGTTTTATTCGAAGTATTGCCCATCGCTTGCTACTACTTTTTCCCATCTTTCTGTCAGCATGCGGATACTGCGTCAGAAGAATGCTTCATCTTTTGAGGCTATCCACGAATCGACCCAATTTTTGGTATCTTCATATGATGTGAAGTGCTGCTCAGACAGGCCATGCGTCATCGATCGAAACAAGTGGAAATCAGAAGGATCAATGTCTGGTGAATACGGCGGGTGGGGTAAAACTTCCCAATTGAGTGTTTCCAAATAGGTTTTGACGGGCGTCGCAACATGTGGACGAGCATCATCATGCAGGAGAATAATTTTATCGTGTCTGGAGTAGTAGTGGGCGCGCTTTTCCTTGAGTGCTCGACTCAATTTCATCAATTGTGTTCGGTAGACAGCCCCAGCAATGGTTTCGTTCGATTTGAGCAACTCATAATACACGACACCAAGCTGATCCCACCAAATACACAACAAGAGTTTTTTTCCATGAATATTTAGCTTAGCCGTAGATGTTGAAGCATGGCCAGGGGGTCCCCATGATTTCTTACTTTTTGGATTATCATAGTGGATCCATTTTTCATCACCAGTGACAATACGGTGCAGAAAACCCTTTCGTTTATGCCTGGCAAGCTGCATTTCACATGTGGAAAATCGGCGTTCAACGTTTCTCGGTGTCAGTTCATATGGAACCCAATTTCCTTGTTTTTGGATCATTCCCAATGATTTCAACCGATGTGAAATTGTTTGTTGAGTCACTCCTAATGTAAGTGCAAGTTCTTCTTGCATTTGGCACGAATCTTGATCCAATAATACTTCCAATTCCGCGTCTTCGTACACTTTTGGCCTTCCGCTACGTTCTTTGTCTTCGATGTCAAATTCACCGTTCTTAAACTTTTGAAACCACTCACGACAACTTCTCTCACTTAAGGCAGCCTCACCATATGCTTCTACAAGCAATCGATGCGCCTCAGCTACAGATTTCTTCAAATTGAAGAAGTAAATCAAAAGTTCCCGCAAATGACGCTTATTCGGCTCAAAACTTGACATTTTCGCACACAAAAGAATATATTATACTGATAAAAATTCACTAATATTTCAAGGTTATGTTGTTGACAGATGTTCAACCTTACGACAATGACGTTTTACATCTGACAATTTTAACCATAACTTACTGGTGGTGCCAACTTTTCTCAAACGGCGGCGGCTTATTTGTACACCTGATATAATATACCATTAACTTCATTTGAGATAAGCTAAAGTGTCTGATTTGATTACTCAAATTTTGCAAACAAAAAGCAAAAAAAGCTTTATTCAAAAACTTTCCTTTTTTGATTACGTTTTAATTTCTTGTATTTTTTTGGGGGCCCCAATATGGGTTTCTTCTAGGGTAAATCTAGGTCTGTTTGCCTGCTTTTTTTTATTACTATTTTACATGCTTCTTTCTGTATGCTGATAAATAAAACTTGTCTTTCGTGTACAAAACTAATCTTGTGCACGAGGGTGTAGACGTGAAGGTCAAAACCTGATGTTCTTTCCTTTGTATACTCCACCCCCCGCCTTTCACGATCATGAAATTATTTCTCTGCCAATTCGCAATATTTTATTGAGCAAGCAAGAAATCTTATTAACTTAAAAAATAAATCATTAACTTTATTTAAATGTGTACCTGAAATTTTAAATAGTGAAAAATAATGTAAAAATCAAAATATTTTTTTTTGTTTACAAACCCTTTTGTAATAGACCAGTATTAAGGTCAATTTTGGTTTATGTGTCCAAAATTACATTGAAAAATCATATACATGATGCTAGATGCAAAATCAGTATTAACTAGTGTAATTACGAGGCATATCCAGAAACTAAGTGTACTGAATTTTTGTAGGTTACAATTTTTTTTATTTAAACAAAAAAATTACGTGGTTACCGTAGTACATATGTAAGCTATTTTTCGACATAGTCGCCATTCCTCTCAATGCAGGTGGTGAAGCGGGGTATCAACTTTTTGATGCCTTCCTCGAAGTAGTTTCCCGCCAACCCCTCCGTCCACTTCTCCACCTCCTCCTTTACCTCCTCGTCAGTTGAAAACCTTTTTCCACCCATGTGCACCTTCAGGGAGGTAAAGAGATAGTAATCTGAAGGTGCTAGGTCAGGGGAATGCGCGGGATGGTTCAGGACATCCCATTTAAACGAGGCGAGCAGTTCCGTCTGTCATTGTCGTGCAGCAGGCAGACTCCCTTTGTCAGCATGCCTCTCCTCTTTTTCTGAATCGCCTTCCGCAATTTTTTTAGGGTCTCACAGTATCTTGCAGAGTTGATGGTCTCCCCTTGAGGCATATATTCAATTAAAATTATCCCTTGACAGTCCCAAAACACGGATGCCATGATTTTCTTGACTGAAATTGTGGTTTTGAACTTTTTGGCGGAGGGTGAAGAGGTGTGACGCCACTGTTGAGACTGCCTTTTGGTTTCAGGCGTGTAGTGTGCAACCCAAGTTTCATCTCCAGTAACGATGGAGCGGAGAAATTCTCATCTCCATGGAGTTTGCAGCGCCTCAAAAACTCTTGCCTTTTTACAAAATTTCGCACTTGGCGGGAGATTGGTTTGACATTTTTCACGAAACGTGTTGTCGCGTCGACACTTCTCACCGTACTGACCTCGAACCGGTCTCGTTGCGGAGGGGAAGGATCAGGCTACACGGAAGTGTAACCAACATGTCGAAAATAAAATCCATCCGGTCGTGAGAGCCTCAGTACACTTACTTTCTGGATACGCCTCGTATATTGATGAATCCAAGATGTTTGTTCCAATGTATTTGTAGGCCACACATTCCTTAAAAAATGTCTTCTTCCTCGTATGGTACTTTTCATTTCATATCTGCACTAGTGCTGATAAACATTATTCATGAAAAAGACCTTATATTTTTATTGAAACTATCAGGAATTGAACCTGAAACCCTCTGGTTGAAGAAATCGTTCTACCAACAGGCCAGTGAGATTATCGGAGAAATTTTAAATAAACATTCTGTATCACATACGTCTGATTTCATTTTTATTTTTAAAAATAATTTATGTTTTAGATTTCACCAGCTGATTGTAATTATGGAGAGACTCTCTCAACATTAAGATATGCAAACAGGGCAAAGAATATTATCAACAAACCCACAATCAATGAAGATCCCAATGTCAAACTTATTAGAGAGCTTCGTGAGGAAATTGAGAAGCTCAGGTCTCAAATCGGACTTCATGTTGTAAGATATTTTTATATAAGCAATTTGTGCTGACTTTTTTTTAGATTTTTACTACTACAAATATTTTTTTTGGTGGAGGTACACAACAATATTAATATTTTCACATAAATTAGAAGGGAAAACAAGAGTGCTTCTAATGTTGCCTTTAAATAATTTAAAATAGAATTATGAAATACTCGTAACTTTGATTTTATTTATAAATAATAACAAGTCAAAAAGTGAAAAAGAAAAAAAAATGTATATTTTACTCTCTCACCTCATTCAATACATTGTATTACATATTAATTTAATTTGAAAATAAATAATGAGAAATGCAATCAGCTATTATCATCACACCACATTACCTCAGTATATACTCAATGATACACGTGCCGTATCATGTCAGTTACAATATTGATGTCTATATCATTACTAGTGCTTTGTTTTCTTTGGTTGTCCGATTGATTTACAAATGTGGTCTTGAAATTGGAAAGAACTGTTAAATATAAATTAATTGATGTAATAAATTTTTCTTTTTGTATTTTATTATTGAATATTAACTTTTTTGTGATCTATTTTTAAATTCAAGGAATTACACCTTTTTTTAGTTTGTGTGGATTTCAAAACAGTGTATTTTTTAAATTATAATCTGTAAGGTTTTATAATGTTTTACTGTAACATCAATAAGTAGTGAATTTATACAGCGAAAGATTGGATTCCCACTTGATGGTGATTATACCGCAAGCTACTTATGAACTGTATTTGTATCAACTGTGAACTGACTAGTACACTCACGGTACAATAGGACTCTATTTTTTTTTACAGTTTGTTAAGTATATTGCTAGGTTGTCTGCCTGTACTTTTTTAACTATGAAATTTAAGATATGACCGCGGTCAAGTGGGAATCCAACCTTAAAGTTTCAATTAAAAATAACAAGTTATTATAACATGATTTTAGTAGTACTCATAAATTAATTAATTCAACTTTGAGTAAGTATAATTTCCACTTGGAAGGCAACAAAAAACAGGAATTGGAAAAAAATGTAATATTTTGATTGTAAGTTTTTTTATTTAATATGCAGTTTTTTTAGTTAATAAGTTTTTTTATTTAATATACAAATATCCTCATTTAATTTTCTCAGGATTCAATCGACAATGAGCCCCAAGTGTTGGCAACTCTCCAACGTAAGGAAGCTCAAGAGAAGGTACTGACTGAGAAGTGGACGGAGAAGTGGCGAGAGACGCAACAAATCTTACAAGAACAGAAAGCACTCGGGCTAAGAAAGAGTGGATTGGGTGTCGTGCTAGACTCCGATATGCCACACCTTGTGGGGATTGATGATAACCTTTTATCTACGGGTGTAACTCTTTATCATCTAAAAGTAAGTTTATTTTTTAATCGTTTTTGTGTAAATACAATATCATTTGTAAAAAAGAGACTGATTAACCCTGAGAATGAAGATATTAATGTCAGTAGAGTTGATATGAAATGTATACAATAAATTTTTTTATTAGTACAGATAAATTTAGTATATAATTTGTATTTAAATTTTTTGTTTAATGAATCAACTGTTTATAAATGAACAAATAATTTTCTCAATAGAAAACTTTTAGCTCTGAAATGATCAATCATATTATGTTTGGCTTACATCTTTGAGACAATTTCTTTCTACATTTTAACACGACACAGTTTAGTGAATGAATACCCCAATATAATATAATATGTTTGTTATAACATTTTAACCTGAAGGAAGGAGAAACACTCATTGGCAGTGAAGAATGTGAAACAATGCCAGACATTATATTGACCGGGGGCGGAGTTCTCCCGGAACACTGTCGAATAAGCCTACAGGATGGCGTTGCCACTATTTACCCTAACCCTAATGCTCAATGCTGGCTCAACACAGTGCTCATAGACAAACCGGCCAAGTTAAGCCAAGGTAATTTATTTTATATGCTTTTTAGAAATCTTCTATCGCATGGTACCCTCCAATATGTCTGAATTGGTAATTTGGACATATTGAAGAGCGTAGCTGAGTAACAACATTGTCTGCAGCTCCAGTAATGGAGTCTTCGGGTTTAGAACAACTAGAGTACATATTTGTCATTGCACGTGTTGGCAACACTTCCGCACGTGAAGATGCAACAATACACATGCATGTAATCCTTGCTGTCAATACATACGAGGGCGGTCCGATAAGTACTTAGCCTCACCGCCCGATGGCACCACTATCGCAAGAGCAATTTTTTATCGCGTAGTACATTCTCGTTGACAGCTACTGTCAAAATTTCAGCCGAATCGGACGCGTAGTTTTGTTTTGACCGCATGTGGAAGCGAGCGTGTCCGCAGATTTGAGAAAAATGGAAAAAGAGCAATATCGGTCGGTGATTCGATTCTGGTTTTTGAAAGGGGAATCGCGCAGCGAAATCAAAGAGCGCTTGGATGCTGTGTACGGTGACTCTTCTCCTTCGATGGCGACCGTCAAAAATTGGTTTAACGAGTTTCAACGTGGTCGCACGTCGATTTTTGATGAGCCACTCCCAGGTGCCCCAAAAACGGCTACCACGGAGGATAACGTGACAAAAATCCACAATCTCCTATTGGCAGACCGCCGATTGAAGGTGCGCAAGATAGCTGAGACAGTAGGCATCTCAAAAGACCGCGTGAGTCATATCCTGCATGAAGTATTGGGCATGAGAAAGCTGTCGGCGCAATGGGTGCCGCGTTTGCTCACTCCGGACAACAAGCGCAACCGTAAGACCACTTCAGAGCAGTGTTTGACGATGTTTAAGCGCAATCCGAAGGAGTTTTTGCGTCGTTTCGTGACCGTCGACGAAACATGGATACACTGGTACACACCCGAGACCAAGGAACAGTCGAAACAGTGGACTTCACCCGGCGAACGTGCTCCGAAGAAGGCGAAGACTGTCCTATCGGCCGGAAAGGTGATTGCCACCGTTTTCTGGGATTCAAAAGGTGCTATCTACATCAACTTCCTGGAGAAGGGCAAAACGGTCACAGGGCTCTACTATGCCGAATTATTGGGCCGATTCGACGCCTAATTGCAGAAAAAACGGCCCCATTTGGCGAAGAAAAAAGTGCTCTTCCATCATGACAACGCACCGGCTCACACCTCCGCCATCGCCACGGCCAAATTAGTAGAATTAGGCTACGAACTGCTGCCCCATCCACCGTATTCTCTGGATTTGGCCCCGTTCGACTTCTTTTTGTTTCCAAATTTGAAAAAGTCACTCGCCGAGCAGAAATTTGAGTCGAATGAGGAGGTTATCGCCGCCACGGAGGCCTACTTTGCAGACCTCCAGAAAACGTATTTTTCAGACGGGTTAAAGAAGTTGGAGCATTGCTGGGTCAAGTGTATCGAACTCAAAGGAGATTATGTTGAGAAATCGCCACTTTTCCAAAATTTTTGTTATTCTTTTGTAGGCTAAGTACTTATCGGACCACCCTCGTACATTCATCGAAAATTGAACACATACGAGGGTAGTCCCAAAAGTACCCGACCTAACAAAGAAAACACAAAAAATTTGGGAAAAAATATTTTTATTTCTCAACATAGTCTCCTTTCAGCTCGACACACTTTTCCCAGCGATGTTCAATAGCTTCGATACCCTGTTTAAAGTGAGAACCGTCGAGCGCCTCAAAATAGCCATCAACCGCAGATTCCACCTCTTCATTGTTGGCAAATCTTTTACCACCGAGCCATTTTTTCAAGTTTGGAAAAAGAAAATAATCCGAGGGGGCTAAATCTGGCGAATTGGGTGCGTGAGGATGCAATTCGAACTTTAATTCATTGATTCATATCCCACGCGCATCCCAAAAAACTAACGCCATGACCTTGCCTGCAGATGGAACTGTCTCGTAGTTAAAAATTATTTAAATATTTTTATTTTAGTCAAGTTGTTTGTCTTTTTCATAAAGAATATGATAATATACTGATAATTATAATTTTTTGAGAATCATTCGGCAAGGCATTCACAAGTGTGTCATGTGTCGGTCATATCTATTTTTGAGATTAATGTGTATCCTGTGATTCTGTTGTAGAACTGGAAAGTTTAAAATGTTAATTGATTTTTTTACTTTCTAAACATATTTTTTAAAAATATAACATAATACCAAACTTCCAATATTTATATGTTTTTTACATTTGGTTCGAGTAACTAATCAGAATTTGTACATCATTGCAGGTTGTATTTTATTATTAGGTCGGACCAATATGTTCCGCTATAATGATCCCGCAGAAGCAGCTAAATTAAGAAAAGAAGGCAGTGCGTCTTGTATGAACCTCTCACGGCTGTCTTTATTATCTTGGTCTACTACTGATTTGGCAGCTAGTACCGAAAATCTTGCTAATGTTGTTGGGTATGTATGATTTTTTTCATCACTGCATTAAACTCCTCTTAGTTCCTTCTTCTTTTTAGTTAGGGCTGAAACTTGATTCCTTTATACCGGCCTGTCTTAGGCCACGACTTTAACATTCCAGGCGTATTTGCTGGCACAGGTACTCAATTTGTTAACTCCACCTTCTTCTTAGTCATTCTACTGATCTTATTCCATTTGGATTCTACTTGAAGATGTATTTGCAAATATATTCGGATGTAACATATATTCGTCTTGGTTTTTTTAGTGTTTTTAAAATAATTTACTAGCAAATTCAGAAATAAGTTCAATCAATTATGTATGTGCCATTTTGATCGATGATCTTCTATCTTTCTGATAGCTGAAGGATACCTCTCTTATATTAGAGAATTCCTGAGACTAGTTAGCGAAAACCAATTCAAGTGGTTTTGAAAGGAGTTCAAATTTGATAAATTTATATTATTGAGACAGTTCTGCAAAGATCGAAACAATAAATAGTCAGAAGGTGCGAGATCTGAACTATATGGCGGCTGCTCTAAAACATCCCAGCCAAAATGCAACAATTTTTGCTGATTGACCAGAGAAACGTGTGGTCTGGCGCTGTCATGCTGGAACATAGCACCTTTTCTACATGCCAACCTTTGCCTTTTGTTGTTGATTATGTTGTTTTAATTTGGTCAGTTATGAACAGTATTTATTGGAATCAATAGTTTGGTTTGGCACAACAGCTCATAGTAAATGATACCCTTCCAATCTCACCAGATTCTTTTTTGACTAACGTTTTTGCTGCTGCCTCACTCCGCTATGACCATAATCTTTTTTGACTAATGTTTTTGGTGGCATTTTTGAAAAAAAAAACTTGTTTTCATTGCGTTTGAGCAGAAAAATAGTCGATTTAATTATTTTCGTTGGATTGATGCGCCACACAAGTAAAAGTTAGCTAACCATCCCAAGCTTACGTAAATGTTGCGAAACAGTATTGGCAGTAATGTTAAGTGCCTGATCAATCTCACATGTGGTCAAATAGTGGTGACTGTCAATCGTAGCCTTGATTTTATCCACATCTGTGGTGCCAAGCCATCTGGCGCAAGATGCATCTTTGACATCAACATTTCCCTCTTTACATCTCTGGAACCACTTTCTGCACCTACAGCATTGGCTCCGTACGCAGCACAATTTTTTCACAAATAGTTTGTGACACGTTTTCGTCTCCTCAGATGTAAAAAAGCATAATTTTTTTTTTTTTTTTTCAAAACAGGCTTAGCCCAATTACTTTGAAAAATAATATGATGAAGATGTTCTGTATTTGCTGCATATTTAAAATTTCACAAAAAATGCTACGTGTCTCACTGGTCACAAAAAAATGAATCAAAAAGGACCATTGAAATGTCACCTTTCAAATGATTTTATTTGTGGATGTTAGTAATGAATTGAAAAAGTGGAGAAAAGAAGACGAATAAATGCTACAATTTATTATATTCTGCTATGTAAACAACATGCCCAAACTACTGCAATATTATTTTTTTTTGTATATTCTGAAAAATTTAACAATCAACATGAAAATAGTCTCAATAGAAAATAGTAATCTCAGACACAAAATTATTATAATTTTATCTTTAAAAAGCTTTTGAACCAATTTCTATGGACTTTTACTGTGTTTTACGTCCTCTTATACTTTGGTTCCAGATGTCGATACTATAAAATTAAATTTTAATAAGTGTTTTGCTACATGAGCTTTGTTTACATGACAGTGACATTGAAGCAGACTTGCGCGCTGATGAACTGGAAGCCCAGCGCCTGGAGCTCATGAAGGAGAAGGAAGTGTTCCAGCAAGAGCAGCAGGAGAGAGAGAGACGCTGGCATAAAGAGAAAGAACAGCTTCAAGAGGCCCAGAGAAAGCTTGATGAGGTACATTGTTCATACATTTACAGTCTGTTTGACAAGAGCGTGTACAGCTACATTTTTTCATGGAAACCGTTAGAGGCTAAATTGAAACGCGAGCAGGTAGCAGGACCTTTCCCCCAAGATGCTTTGTATAGAAAAACTCAGTTGTCGTATTACACAAGAACATATTTCACCATGAGTGCCGCGTATGCATCACGTTATGAAGCACATCACGTACGCAAGTTACACA
This sequence comes from Odontocerum albicorne, assembly GCA_949825065.1. Taxonomy (NCBI): domain Eukaryota; kingdom Metazoa; phylum Arthropoda; class Insecta; order Trichoptera; family Odontoceridae; genus Odontocerum; species Odontocerum albicorne. The sequence continues at coordinate 24,853,684 of OX463855.1, forward strand.
TCCAAAAGGACCGAAAATGTCGTACGGAGCCGCTGCTAAATACATGAGAAAGTCGAAGACATTTGTAAGTAGGTGAAACACTATTCCGACGTAAAAAACGTCGATGACCTACCAGATCATAGCACTGCACAGAAAACGACGAAAAAGGACAGAGTGATCTTACGGATGTTTGAGAAGAGTCCTCGTCTATCATTGCGTAGCGGACAGGTGGTTTTGCGTGTAAAGGGTCTAATTGTGTCATGTGACACGTGTACGGCTATATTTTCCCCTGGAAACCGTTAAGAGGGTAGATTTATATGCGAGCAGGTAGCAGGACTCTTTCCCCAAGATGCTTTGTATAGAAAAACTTGGTTGTCGTTCGACGTTGGTTACACAAAAACATATTTCACAATGAGTGCCGTGTACGCATCACGTTACGAAGTGCATCACATACACATCAAGTTACACATCTGAAAGGACCGAAAATGTCATAAGGAGCCGCTGCTAAATACATGAGCAAGTCGAAGACATTTGTAGGTAAGTGGGTGAAATGCTATTCCGATGTAAAAAACGCCGATGACCTACCAGATTGTGGCACTGCACATAAAACGACGAAAAGGGAGGACAGTGATTTTACGGGTGTTTGAGAAGAGTCCTCGTCTATCACTGCGTAGCAGTTTGCACAGGCAGTTTTGCGTCAAATGGGTCTAATTGTGTCATGTGACACTATAAGAAAACGTTTACTAGCTCATGGAGTGAAGTTTCGAAGTACGGTGAAGAAATTACTACTTTCCGAAAAACAAGTTGAAAAAAGACTCACTTGGGCAATAGAAAATTTTGACCGGGATTGGGACAGCATAATTTTTTCGGACGATTCTTTTTGGGCACGTTCTTCCATTAATCATACCTGGTGTACCCGTACCAATAGACTCATCCAGCGGACCGTTAAATATCCAGTGAAAGTCCACGTCTGGGGCTGTGTCTCAAAGTAGGGATTTGGCACTTTGCACATCTTCACAAATAATTTGAACTCTGCGAAAATGGTTAAAATATATCGGAGGGCTTTATTACCATATCTGCCTAAAGGTAGTTTATAGAAAAAAAGAAAATTGGGTACTGCAAGAGGACAATGACCCAAAACATCGAAGTCGTCTTTGTACTGCGTGGAAACAGGAAAATGACGTTGACGTAATGGATAGGCCATCACAGTCACCAGATGAAAATCCTATAGAAAATGTTTGGCCACTCATGAAATTCAAGCTCCGAGGGGAAAGATTTGGAACGTCAAGCAGTTCTTTCGACAGATTCGACTTATATGGAAGTCTTTGCCTCTAGATTATGCTATAAAATTAGTAGAATGTATGCCTCGGAGATGCCAGGCAATTATTATTAGTGGAGGCGACTGGACAACTATAGGTGTGTGTTATATTGTTATGAAGGTTGAAATTTTTTTTGATGAATGAACATTTGGAAATTTTTAATCACCCTGATGTTAACTTTTCCCACTCCCGTGTCTTCTTTGAATTACCACACACTCAGGTTGATAACACTTAGAAAGTTCTTTCAATCACCAAAGATAATATTAATTTTAATTTATTTTTATCAAACACTGTTTATTCCACTTTTTTTATTAAGTGTTTGATAAAAATAAATGTTTAAGTGTTTGATAAAAATAAATTACAATGTCTTTAAACCTCCACAACGTTAATGCCTTAACTATAAACAACAATTTTAATTTAACATGGTGTCATTTTTTTTAGTAGCAAATAAATTAAGTTAAAAATAAGCTAAAAATGTAGAATTAAACTAAGCTAAAAATATATATAAATTTCAAGTTGGCTAAATTTTAATTGGGAAATGAAATGTGAAAGAAATCTAGTATGTAATTGTTTTGAAATAATGTTTTGTTGCATTTTTTTCACCAGTTTTTTTATTGTTATACCAAAAGCGTAAATATGAAATGAAATGGCAGGAAAGACAGCAGATGGAGGAAGAATACGCCTCCCAGTGTCGGCAGTTGTCCTCAGATTGGCGCAGCCTGGAGCGGGGCTGGGGTGCCAGCCGCCGTGCCCTCAAGGAAAGACAGAAGGAGCTCAGCGGGAGGCAGAAGAGATTGCTGTCCCTCAAAGACAATCACCAACAAATGGTGAGGCTGCTATACTAATGTTGATTATATCGATAGGACTAACATGTAATGTGTCTCATCTGCAGAATATTTTTATAAAGATCAAAATTAAAAAGGCATTCATAGTTTTTGGTGTAGATCAGGCCTGGGCATGTATTTTGGCTGAATGGCAGCATTGATAATATAATATACATATACGAGTATACCTATAAATGGGCTCCCAAGTAAAATACTTTTTTAAACAGATGCAATTCACTATCATGTTATTGTATCTAGCCAAAACAAAATAAAATGAAAGTGTTAATGAAGAGTGGTGTATAGATGAGTAATACAGCAGCTTATGTAATACAACTTCGTGCAATACAATGTAGACGGGAGTTCAGTTCCTCACACACTCGCACAATCAATTCTTATTATGTGAATTGAGGCTAAAACATATTAATTTTTTTGTTGATGCAGTTTATAATTAAAAATATATTATACAAACAGCACAAAGAATTAGCCAATGTAAATAAAAAAATGCTGTAGCTTGCAGGACACATTAAAATACTAGAGGGATCGTATATAGCCCACAGACTATAATTTGCCCAGGGCTGGTGTAGATGATACTTTGAATGTTAAAAAAATGTCTTTCTTTTAGTGTCTTTTGTATCTCTTGGTAATTATTCAGACATTCAGAAATGCAAATAATGCAGTATATATTGGCCTATCGATTTATTTGTATGCGAGACAGTGCCTTTGTAGTATATGCTTAGTTGTTACTTTTCTTTTTTAATGCACTTCAAGGTAATTTTACAACTTTTACTGTAGAATAACTATAAAATTGAGTAATTAAATTATAAAGATCGATTATGTTTATAATTAAGGTATTGAAAAATTAATCCTTATTAAATATTTGTTGAATCCTAAAATTCCTTAATATTTAAATATATCAATAATGTGTAAATCTAATCCAGATAATCTCAACAAATTTTACTATTCATTTTATATTTGCACATCTATACCGTTAATGAATTAGATGAAAAAATTGGATTGAATTGCGGGTAAATTTATAAATGAAATATCTATATCAAACCAAGTCCAATAATTTTAAATGACAACATTTTGGTTATATATTGAAACACAGATGGCACAAAATTTTGTTTTATTCAAAAACAAAAAGACAATAACACATCGATCAATAATTCTACTAACTAATCTGACTAACTACTAAAACATTTGTTTGCCAAAATTCTTCTTTATTCATCAACATAGTCTCCTTCAAGAGCGATGCATTCATTCCAATGCTTTCCTAACTTTTCTATGCCAGCCATGTAGAACGATTTATCTTTGTTTTCAAAATAGGCGTTAGTTTCGGCAATCACTTCTTCATTGGAGCCAAATCTCTTTCCCTGGAGCATCTTTTTGAGGTCTGCGAACAGCCAATAGTCGCTGGGGGCCAAATCTGGAGAATATGGTGGGTGCGAAAGCAATTCGAAGTTCAATTCGGTTTTTTCCATTATTTTGAAAATAGCAAAAGTAGCGTCACTAAAACCACTGTAACTCAATGACACAATGTCGGAATGTCATGAAAGTTTGACACATAACTTCTAAAGGCTGGTACTAACTGAGAATGGTATGGATTTGTTATTAGAGGCGCCATCTGTGGGTCAGTCCCGGGAATTGTTGATTGATACGTTACATATACATATAACTAGCCATATACGAAGTATGATCAATATTACAAACTGGACTGGCTTTAAAAACATAATTATAATATTGGGTGTACAAATTAGTTCGGTCCGTTTTTTTTTGTGTTCAAAAATGCATTTATTTCTAAACAAAATGAATGGACAGATCAATTGAAGTATTGTCCATCGCTGGCTACTACTTTTTCCCATCTCTCAGGCAATTTTCGAATTCCATCTCGAAAAAATGACTCGTCTTTTGAGGCGATCCAAGTTTGGAGCCAATTTTCGGTTTCTACGAAAGAAGTGAACCGGTGACCTGCCAAATCGTGCTGCATTCTTCGGAACAACCAGTAATCAGAAGGAGCAATGTCCGGGGAATACGGCGGGTGCGGTAAAACATCCCATTTGAGCGTTTCCAAATATTTTTTACGACTTTTGCGACATGAGGCCGAGCGTTGTCATGAAGAAGAATAACTTTATCATGTCTTTGCTCGTATTCCAGCCGTTTTTCTCGCAATGCACGGCTCAAACGAATTAATTGTAGCCGATACCGATCGCCCGTAATGGAATCGCCAGGTTTCAGCACCTCATAGTGAACAACACCCCTTTGGTCCCACCAGATACAGAGCATGATCTTCGAACCATGTTTGTTCGGTTTTGGTGTTGATGTTGAGGTTGATGGCAACGATTGACCGGGCTTAGCGTAGTATTTTTTCTTCTTGGGGTTGTCGTAGAATATCCACTTCTCATCTCCAGTTACAATCCGATGCAAAAAACCTTTTCTTTGTTGCCTTCGCCTTTCAACGTCTCGCGGTTTCAGTTCATAAGGCCAATCCGATGCAAAAAACCTTTTCTTTGTTGCTTTTGAATCAGCTGCTCGCGAGTGAAAAATCGCCTTTCAACGTCTCTCGGTTTCAGTTCATAAGGCACCCAGTTTCCTTGTTTTTGAATCATTCCCATGGCTCTCAATCGTACGGAAACGGCTTGTTGAGTTACTCCCAATGAGTCTGCAAGCTCCTCTTGCGTTTGACTCTGATCTTCTTCGAGTAATGCCTCTAATTCTTTGTCCTCGAATTTTTTCGGCTGTGCAGAGCGAGGCTCCTCTTCGACGCTGAAATTTCCATCCTTGAAACGTCGAAACCATTCCCTACATGATTTATCAGTTGGAGCAGCGTCACCATAAACTTCGACAAGCATTCGATGGGCTTCAGCTGCACTTTTCTTCCAATTAAAGCAGAAAATTAAAACCTCCCGCAAATGCTGCTTGGTTAACACAAAATTCGACATTTTCAACACTGTACAAAACAAGGTTTTTGCATGAAACTCAAAGCAATATAAACTGAATAATATTGGCAGATGTCTAACCTCTCTGAAACCGCCAAAATCGGCTGTCACTATGAACCATTCATAACAGTCAGAGCCATCTTTTGGAAATGGACCGAACTAATTTGTACTCCCAATAAATAATTATATTTTGGGCTGCATCACCATCAAAATAGTCTCCCCCTACATTAATACAGCTAATCCAGTGTTTTTGACATGCTACAAAAGCCCCCACAAAGTCTTTTTTGCTAAGCTGGTCAAGCACTGCCTGCGATTCAGCTTCAATATCTTTTCCTGTCTCAAAATGAGCTTTACTTCATTTTTGGGAATAAAAAGAAGTCATACTGAGCTAAATCTGGTGAATAAGGAGGGTATGGAACGGCAGACATGGTGTTGAATGTAAAAAATTCTTGAGTTTTAATCGATGAGTGCACCAGTGCGTTGTCATGGTGGAGAAGCCAGTTTTGATTGCGCCACAAACATTTCTCTTAAAACGCCGTCTGTCCAGGGGGAACAAATTTATATCAGCGACGTACCAGCTTATCATCCTCAAGTGACGTTCGACCATTTTTAAAACGAGAATACCACTCATAACATTGGGTTCGACTCATGGTTTCATCACTGTAAAGCTAGCGATGCATTGCAAAAGTCTCGGACAGTTTTCCCTAGTTTTAAATAAAATTTGATGTTTGAGTCCTGCGCGAATTTTGCATTCATCTTGGCAATTGCAGAAGGTTCAAAGTACATGTTAACAAAATTGTTTGCAAAACACATATGGATGCACACAGCACAAAGATTTTTGGCAGACTGAGTCAGAAAGCTTAACGCAACTGACAACTAGAAGCATCAGTCTATACCCTTCACGATCCTGGTGGCATAACTTATGTCTAGTTTTATATTGATCACATCTCGTATGTTATGTTACACTTTGGTTGTACACAGTATCACTTGGTGGGTTTAATGACATGGCCATCTCTTCCAACCAACTAGAAAGTTGTTATAGAGGTCTTTAGTGAAAACCAATCTTGAACCTTTTTTATAAAAATTGATTGGGGTATAAAAATCCCAACAGGAATCGAATCCATAACTCCTGGGCTGGAAAACAGGCTTCCACCAACTAGTTCACGGACTTCGCTATATAGATTCTTTACAACTTATAACAAGTCCATAATAGTCTGCTGAGTACTAAGAAAAACGTCAGAATGTTATTTGTATTTATTTATTTATATTTATTTATTTAATTAACGACACAAAAGTGTCTTTATATACAAATGAACATGTGACAGGTTATAAAAGTACTTAAAATTATTGACAAATAATACAAAACTTTATCTTCAACTAACATGAAGATACAAAAAGCAGTAGTAATAATAAATTACAGTCATTGTTTTAAAATTATTTAATAATTATATGTATATTTAAGTTCAATATATGTATGTACACCACAAAATATTACCAAACTTCACCAGGCAGACTTACGTAATTGTCGAAGACTTATTTTATAGAGGTAAAGAACTCAGATTTGTTTTTAGTGGAATAACGCATACATAGAACAAAAATTGATTTTCTTATCTGGTTTGTGGTAACTATTTATAAATATGAAAAAAATAAAATTAAGTACTTCTATATATCATAGGATTGATATTGCAATAATAAAGTATTTCTTGTAGCGTTTCCTGGAGGAAAGTTGTAATTTGTTTTCACAGACCTTTAGTTTGTAGATCAGTATCACTTGTGCTTTTGGTGCCGTTTACCAAACAAAAAAGAAATTGATTTGTTTTACTAGTTTGCAAAGAATATATATATGTTCTGTGCTTTTAATGTTTAGTTTAATATTTATTTGATTAAAGTTCAGTAATGATACGCAAAGACTTAATATAGATAACATGTAAATACTTAATATAGATAACAAACTCAACCTATCCTGAACATTCTTGTTAAGCTTAAAAACCACCTTTCACCCTCCACTAACTTTAATCACACTAAAAACATTCCACAATTACAAAAACTGCGATAAAAACTAGTTGGATATGACCGTTATTTTCAGTAGAAGTGTATTATTTAAGTGAAACACTGCATGTTCTTAAACTAGCTGATGTTATACATATTATGTTTAGTGATGCACAATACCATCAATAATGTTTTGTCATTTATTTTTAAGTTAACACATTGATTACTCAATTATTCCATTTGAAATATTTGCCCATATTTAAAATTCCTAAAAAAAATAAAAAATGGTGAGAGCAAGTATAATTGATTGTTATATACCAGAGCTGTCCAACTTTTTTGTACATGCGAGCTACTTTTTTTGAAGGGTGACATCGCAGTCTACCAGTGTACAGGCAAAAATGCAAAATTATTATCAGATATAATAATTTAATATTTATAATGAATAAAAAATTAAACAGTATTAAAGATCTACTTAAAAACATGATTGAGTGGTAGATCGTGATTGACTGGTTGGGTACCTCTGTTATATACCCTTACAAACCGCATCAGTATTATAAGGTAATTCTGGGCTCACATGTTTTTAATCCATCTAAAGAAATTTTGGATAGAACAGCAATGGCCACTTTAAGCACCCAGCAAGTGTATATGAAAGCCTGTAGGCATTTTCAACACTGTTACATTATAGATATATTTGAAATGTTTTTGTATTTGTTGGCAGTCATAAGTGAACTTAAAGTAATATTAATTTTTTTAAACCTAGTTAAAATCATTTTAATGTTAATTATTGTGATTTTATGTAATTGTTAGTGCGTTTAATTTGTCATATTTGTGTCGAAAGATTTTTTAAATTAATTTAGAATTTGTATTTTTAGTGTGTTGTATTCTGAGAAATTTCCATTTGTGGTTTTTGGTCAAAAACGCTTTATTATCAATAAAATTTCTAAACTGTCTTATTTACAAATGTTCACTTTAGGTTAAAATAAAAATATTGGTTGAGGAAAAGAAGAAACTTATAGATGAAGAAGGCAGAAAGTTTAGTATGAATGCGGAGGGAAAGATAAAATAATGTGGAAGGAAGTAAGTAAGATGCGAGGAAAAAATTATACAGGCGGTATGAGTGGGATCAAAGATAAGAAAAGGATTTTGGCAGAAGAAGGAAGGGTATGTTCGAGGTGGAAGGAATATTTTGAAGTACTGAGAGTGCTGATAGTAGTCGAGTCATCGGTGAGTCTGGTACAGCTGAAAAAACAATACAATCCACTTCCACTGTGACATCTATAAAATTTCAAACTTCTCAATTTATAAGATGTAATTTTTAATTTGGTCAAAGATCACAGATATATAGATTTATGTAAATAAATTTATACCTTAGCTATTTAAAAATACATACGATGCTTGCAGCTGTGTTCTAGTAATTCAGTTTTAAAAGTGCTCTGACAGTAAAGAAGATTTTTTATTATTGTTTACCTTGCTGTTTTTCTGATATAAGTCTGAATATGAAGGCTATATTGCCTGCAAAATGGCAGCCATCTTTGAAACCACATGGGCCATATTGTAAACAAACAAACTTGCTCCGGCAACTTTATTCTCTTATGTCTTTGTCGACTTTTTTTCTTCAAAATCTAAATTGCCAATCAAGTGTTCAGTCAAACAATTGATGAAATAGTTACAACACGGTTTTTCACCCAGTGTTAGAAGCAATTGTCAAGATCTTTAAATTTACAACATAAGCTAGATAAAACAGCCATTTATTTATCTTAAAAAAATTCAAGGATAATACAACCTTGAATTAGTGTTCAAATAGTATTTTTTTATACATATATACATCCCATCACGCCATTTCCCTGTCGGTGTAGGCAGAGAGGAGAGAGTGCCAGATTTCCTATCGCAGCATATATCTTTCGCCTTTTCTATATTCATACACCTCATACAACTAGGATTGTTTTTGTATGATTTAATTTTTTTTAGTTCATGGTTCGCTTTGTTCTTATTTTTGCCTTCTTTTCCAATAAATATAGTTTATGAAAAAATAAAATGTCATACTATCCATAGATCAAATCTTAATAGGTGATCTATTAAGATTTGATCTATGGATTTCTACTAATCTTCATAATTCATTATAATCACCACGTAAAACATGGTTTTGAAATAATTATATTGTATTACACTTTTGTTGTATACAGTACAACCTGGTGGATTTATTGATACTTGACAATTTTTTTTCAACCAACCAGAAAGCTATTTAAACAAGTTTTAAATAAAAACGAGATTGAAACCCTTTTAAAAAAATCTGGTTAGAAGACAGACATCTTACCAACTAGGCCATGGAGGTCATTAGTTAATAAATTAAATGATTAAATAAAATACTCAACATGTTCATAAATATTTCGTACAATAATCAGTAGAGTAAAATACATGTCACTTTATTAGTTTTAAAAGTTTTGAAAGCTTGTTATTATTTATATTATTGTGATTTTCGCACGAGATATATATATATATATATATATATATATATATATATATATATATATATATATATATATATATATATATATATATATATATATATATATATATATATATATATATATATATATATATATATATATATATATATATATATATATATATATATATATATATATATATATATATATATATATATATATATATATATATATATATATATATATATATATATATATATATATATATATATATATATATATATATATATATATATATATATATATATATATATATATATATATATATATATATATATATATATATATATATATATATATATATATATATATATATAATATATATATATATATATATATATATATATATATATATATATATATATATATTATATATATATATATATATATATATATATATATATATATATATATATATATATATATATATATATATATATATATATATATATATATATATATATATATATATATATATATATATATATATATATATATATATATATATATATATATATATATATATATATATATATATATATATATATATATATATATATATATATATATATATAT
>OX463855.1:24864013-24915589 GCA_949825065.1 Odontocerum albicorne
ATATATATAATATATATATATATATATATATATATATATATATATATATATATATATATATATATATATATATATATATATATATATATAATATATATATATATATATATAAATATATATATATATATATATATATATATATATATATATAAATATATATATATATATATATATATATATATATATATATATATATATATATATAATATAATTTAACTGTATGTAGTGCACTATGAGTCATGTATTGTGTATTGTGTGCATCATTATTATTGTTTCTCGCTAAGGTGGATTGCGAGGTTAATCACGCTTCAACACTCCGCTGTGAAATAGAGTCCAAGAGAAAAGAGCTGGATCTGCTTGTAGCTGAAAGCTTGCACAGTTAAAAGAGTGTGGCATTCAGTTACCGGAGGTAACTAATTTATTTTGCTTTTTTGCTCTGTATTTTTTTATTTCCTCATACAAGTTTTTAACAAGTTTTATTTTATGTACATCTTCCATTCCACTAGTATGGTTGAGGTCCCAATGTTTTTATTAGATATTATGTTAGTCCAAGTTGAAATGGTTAGATGGCTTAGTAAGTAAATCTTGTGTGTCTGTGTAATTTATTTTTACAAAAAATATTCAATATATTTTTTACTGTGGGAAGGAGTTCAGTTGAAACATTGCTAGGTGCCTCAATACCTGAGAATTTTGTTAGATTGTACCCTATCATTAAAATAGTACTACATCAGTATAAAAAAAAATCAGCAATGGAAATACATTAAGAGTACCAGCACCAGCTCTTGCACTTTGCTTAAAAGCGGTACCAGTAGAGAAATCTACCAGTTAATCAATATAACCCCACCTGATATCTGTAGAAGGGACCTAAAAACCCGGTTCAATACCCAAGACACCCCCTTATATGGTACAGCAATATTGAGATTAAAAATCCAAGAATAATTTCATTAAGAGAGTAATAAACTGACGATTCCTCTGGATAATGTGCATTCTCTGAAGTGAAAAGATAAATCATCTGACTGGATAGAACTCTTAGAGAAGATGACACTAGGAAATCAACTGCCTTGGTCTACTTGGAGAACCCCGAATAGACTTTGAGTAGATGCAAAGTAAACATGCAAAGATGGGGTTTCTTGAATGAAAGAAGCATTGAATGAAATTTTGGGGCTGGCTATACAGGATTAACTACACGTCTAACTTGTCCAAACATTGGGACTACATGCTCAGGGCAAGACCTGATTGATGCGAATGAGAGGGGATCTCTATTGCTTCCTACTAGAAACACTTAGTATAATTAACAGTTGATGGTCCAAACACAGAAATGAATGAATTATCTTTTTTATTTGAAATCAAGGACTAGACTAATTGATGGTCATAAAAATTCCTTTTATGAAATAAATATGTTTTTTTATTTCTCCTGTAATACTTATGGACCCATAAGATTTACTTATTAAAATTATGACATTTTTATATATTCATAGTTTTGCTAGAATAATATTTCATTTATAAAATTAAATCTCAGATTTGTCTCTTTGGAACTCCATTAAATCATCTATGAACTAGAATATTTAATTATATATTACTTTTTTATTTCATTTATTACTTTAATCACCGCTAAACCTGTTCCTACCTCCTACATTGAGGCTCTCTTCAGGTTGAATGATCTCGGTTTGTTACAAGAGGAATGGTCAAGTCCAACTGGTAAAAAAACCAGGGTCATTCCATCTGAAGAGAGCCTCAAGACGGGAGGTAGAAACACATGTAGTAGGGCTTAAAGTGAGATAAAATATTCTTTGTATCCTCTATGAGATTTTTTTTTAAGGTAGCTTTGTCTCTATGAGAGACAAAGCTACCTTATTAAAATTCGGCATTCCGCCTGAAGAGAGCCTCAAGATATGAGGTAGACACATATTTTAAGTTATGAAATAACAAAGTAATATATCATTAAATATGCTAATATGAAGATCCATGAAGTTAAAGTCGAATCCTTTGATTAACCATTTTATTTCTTAAATTCAAAACCCTAAATCTTATGAACTCAATTAATTTTTTTTTGTTTCAAGGGTTTTTGAGTAAATCAATCACAATAAAAATTTTATAAACTTGAAAAATTATTAATTGGTTTACGAAAAATATATCTTGGACATGAGATACTACATTTTTCGGGAATATTTTATAGTCTTATATTTGAAAAAGTTACTATTTGTTTGTTGAATATGTTTTTTTAGAGTGCAACACCAAAGCCCTGATGAATCTGGAGTGTCAGAAAATTCTACAGAAAGCCTGTTGCAGCTTCTTCATCAATGTGATTCGGAAGCTGCACATTCTATCAGAGATTTGGTTTAACCACCATGTAAGCACTATGTTTTATATTTTAACTATACTTCTTACATTTTAGATTTTATGTCATATCTCATCTTATTCATTACACAGTAATATATGTAGACAACAGTGAATTAGACTAATTCCGCCTCCGTACCTAGATGAATGCTCTTTATTGAACGACGGAGCTGACCCCAAGCCCGGATAAAGGAGGAGGGACTCCTTTCCTAATTTCCTTCCCTCCCTGTAAATTTAACCCCCACCTTCAATCCTCGACTTGCTCATTTTATTTTGCCCCACCCTTAGCGGGTGAACCAGGTAGATTCACTTTTGAACTGGTTTTACTTTTTAATCTGATTTCAATTAAATTTATATTTTTCTGTAACTTATTAGCTGTGATGAAAAAATGATTTGTATAAACCTGTATAATATAAGACTGCGACAGATTGAACCCACTGATCATCTTTAAGTTTGCATAATCTTGCCATTGTAACTTCAGGTTTGATATATTAAGACTGTGTACTCACTGAAATACAATAACTAGAACACAAAAAATTAATACACTCATGGGCGTCATTCATCCAATATATTGACAATTTTCATCAGTTGTGAGAGATAACCTTTCTTCATAAAAAATTATACTCGTACTTTTCACATTGGCATTACCAATTCTTTGTTTTATTTTTTAGAAAAAAGAGTTATCCACTTTAGAGCAAGAACTTCAAACTCGAGTAGCAAGTCTAGCTTCACATAAAACTAAAGTTCAGCAACTAGAAGCAGAGCTGTCCCTGCTGGCCGTACAAGAAGCTGGAGTTCAACAGACACTCTTGCAGAACAAGGACAATCTGGATGCTGATGGCTTTGAATTTAGAAATGTTGATAAAAGTGCTGGTGATATTCCCAACGATATAGAGATGTTTAAGTGTCCAACAATTGAAATGTCTCCAGTGGGATCTGGAGAAGGCTTCATTAGACAAGTGACAGTTGTAGAGAGAGATCCAGAAGATATAAAAGAAATTAGAGAAAAGAAGAAAACGTAAGTGTATTGTTCTTTTATTTATAAAATGTGGAATACTACTTTAGAATATATTAGTAGTGTTAATAATACAATTGAAGCAATTTTAATATTAATAAATTATCCTTATTTACAAGGGTAATTAGAAAAGTTTGGTAAAAAAGCAAGTAAAATAGATTATTTTAATTTTCGACATAGTCTCCTTTGAGGGCTACGCACTTCGTCCAGCGATTTTCCAATTTTTTCATCCCATCTGAAAAATAGGTAGGACATCCTAATTTGCCGAAAATTTCTTGTAATTCACCGAGCCAATTAAAAAAATTTGGGTACAGCAAAAAAATCACAGGGGGTCAAGTTCAGGGAATATGGTAGATGAGGAACTAATTGGAAGACCAATTCATGCAATTTTGCCATTCCGACTGTCGATTTGTGAGTGGAAAAGCATTTTTTTACGCAATCAGTCTTGGCCATATTTGTCTTTCAAACAGTTCAGTAATTCCGCATAATAGACTCCTGTTGTTATCTTACCCTTTTCCAAATAGTCAATCGTGATGGTCCTTGGGAATCCCTAAAAACAGTGGCTATCACTTTCCCAGCTGACAAAACGGTCTTTACCTTCTTTAGCTTACTTTTACCAGTTGTCAATTGTTTTGACTGCTGTTTGGTGTGTAGTGGTAGATCAGAGTTTTTTCCACAGTCACAAATCAACACAAAAGCCCTTCGGATTGTGATTAAACATCGCCAAACACTGCGTTGAAATATCCCTACGAATGCGTTTTTAGTCAACAGTTAACCTCTAAACGAGTATGGCCGTACGGCGAGTGAATTTTTTACCTCAAGAGAGTATGGACGTACACGTTACGTTCGATGTTTTTATTCCCGAATACATGAATTTATCCATAAAACGGACATGGCTCAAATGTTTTTATATATTCAATTATTTTGTATATGGCAGCCACAATTACATATTTTATTTGTGAAAAATATTTGTTAGTAGAAAACTAACAATTTGGTTAAAAAAAAACAAATTTCAGATAATTTTAAAATGTAAAAAAACTCACTCCATACATATTTTACTTACAAAATCTCACTCGCTTAGAGGTTAACAATCCACCCATCACGCAGACAGCTTTTTCGTATTCAATTTTTCATGTAGGATATTGTGCACTCGTTCACTTGAGATGGCCACATCCTCAGCAATCTCGCGCACATGCACTCGGTGATCTTTCATTACGATATCATAGATTTTCTGATGATTTTTTCTGTGGTGGACACAATTGGGCATTTGGAACACGATTCATCTTCAGTGCATGTACAACCACATTTTAACGCCTCTATCCAGAAAAAAGTCTCCAATGCTGGTGCAGAGTCCCTAGAACTTTATCCAACTTGGCTTTGATCTGCGCGACTATTAACTTCTTTAAATATGAGGGTGGATCAAATATAAATGAGACTTTTGTGTTAGAGCGCGTAATTTTAAACAGAGTGCGCGGCCGCCTCGAGGAGTGTTGGGTGGGGATATCAGGAGTGAGGAGAGCGGTCGGCCGGTCTCGGCAGATTCCGTCATTAGTATGGCACACGATGGGTCTGAGAAAGAGGTGCACTTGTCGATTGCGCAACTCATAATTATCAAGTATCTCGCTAGTGAGGACGTAAAGCCGGCTAAAATTATGTGGAGGCTGACGGCACAGTTTGGGGATCAAACACTGTCAAAGCCCCGTGTGTTTGTCTGGCATAAAGAGTTCATGAAGGGGTCGAAAAGAGAGCCATGATCGTCGCCAACGGACGAGCATTACCGAACAGAACATTAACGCCATTTGTGATCTGGAAGGTGACCGACGTTTGACACAGACATCTTTTGACTGCAGAACAAAAGTTGGCACGTTTGCACGTCTGTGAGCGGTTCGCACAAGAAGGGAACGGATTTTTGAGTCGCATCATTACCTGCGATGAAACTTGAGTATACCACTACATGCCCGAGTCGAAACAAGCCAGCATGGAGTGGAGAAAAAAAGGATGAGGCAGACCCTGTGAAAGCCAAGACTCGGCTGTCAGCTGATAAGGTGCTTACGCGATACTTCTTTCGCAGTAGAGCATAATGTTGCTTTCACAACTGTCTAATGTTCTTCTATATTTAATCTTTCACAATTTTTATTCATTCTTGTTTAAATTTTTTTATAGAATTCTTCTGCTTCTTTAAAACCTTATCACACATAATTCTTTCACCTAGAGCAGGTTTCTTAGCTTAAGAACGCCATCCCTGAAAAGGATATATCTTGTTTACTAAGACCATAGTGTAAGTAACATGTAATTTAGAGTAACTGAAGAGGATACTATGATGTACTAATAAATATACTAGAAGTAAACAAAATCAAGTATTTTATTTTATTCATTTCACTGAGACTTATCTAATGCATTTTTTTTTTCAGAATGAGTCTAGACTTGAACAATGTTTTACCAGCAAACTCGACAATGACCAGTTGTGACACATTCCATACAGCCAACTCATCTTGCTCGTTTGATACATCACATGATCCAAAGTCATTTCCTTCAGATCCAAATCTGCAAAACACTCTCTCAATTGTGGAAAGCTCTACTCCAAATGACAATAGCAATAGGTTAATGGTATCCAGTGAATTTGACAGAGGCTCGAGCCTAATGACTGACAGTGATATTATTGAA
Organism: Odontocerum albicorne; assembly: GCA_949825065.1. Classification (NCBI taxonomy): domain Eukaryota; kingdom Metazoa; phylum Arthropoda; class Insecta; order Trichoptera; family Odontoceridae; genus Odontocerum; species Odontocerum albicorne. The sequence goes on from OX463855.1 coordinate 24,870,030, forward strand.
AACAATGGAAATGTAGTAAGTTCTTCAATGGTGATTAAGAATAAACATTTGCCACGCTTGGATGACAGTGATGAAATGTCCAGTACTGAAGATTATGGGAAGGTGATTACTACAAATGTTCGTGTTTTAGTATAGTTTATATTATTTATTATGTTCTACTGTTTGCGCGCTCACTCCTTAATCATATTATAATCAGAGTTTTTCAATAATAATATTAACTGTTTCATTGCTAATGATAACTTCTTTTGTAATGAACTATACCACCCTCCCCATTTATGGAGTGCAATTAAGTGTCTGGTGTGAAGTGATAGGAAACAAAGTCAATGGGGCACTAAAACATATGTACTGAAACTGAACAGTATTAAAATCTCAACATTATTATAGTGTCAAATTTAATGTTTGGGAGTGAAACATGGATGTGGAAAAATACTAAGGAGCCAAATAAATGCTGTAGAAATGCATAGTACAAATAATACATGGAATAACAATGTATGACAAAATACAGAATAAACTGATTAGGGATGAATGTGATTTTAAGGCTGATATATTGAGTAAGATGAAGAAAAGCACTCTAAATGGTTTGCATGTGTAGAATGAATGAATGAAGAAGTAATCAAAAATCAAATATATAGTGAATTTGTGAATGGAAGGTGTGATATAGGAAGACCAAAGAAAGTATGGTTGGATCAAATGAATGCTATTTAAAAGAAGACAGTATAAGAAGTTAGAGAAATCGTAAGAGCTATATGAATAGGTGTATGAATATAGAGGAGGTGAAAAATGTGTGTTGCGATAGGGAAGTTTGGTGCTCTGTCTACCCCAACAGGAAACCAGCATGATGGTATGTATGTAATTAAGTATCTGAAGATGAGTAATGGTTGTAAACGGTATACTATATATATCTAGTAATGATTGTAGAGCACAATAGATCTGTAATGGTCACGCTGCATGGGGGGGAACAAATTCCATTAATCTTAACAGAAAAAAATACTAAGTGTTGACAAGGTTAAAGGTGGAAATTTGACTTATTTTTATTTTATATTGGAAAATTTAATGTCTTAATATTAAAGGTATATTTGTTTTAGGCGCGAAAGGAACTTTTCACAGCTCAAACACCTAGTTCAATAGAAAAGATTTCTCCCGAAGATAGACACAATCGTGCAAGAATAAGGAGAAAGTTGGCAGGTACAAAGAATTGTGTTTTTTGTGTTTTGCCAAATACTTTTAATTTTCGAATACCATGTTGAAATTAATATTACACTTTTCGTTGTATACTGTACAACCTGGCAGGGTTTATTGCCATGTGGTAATCTCTTCCGACCAATCAGAACAATTTTAAAGAAGTCTTATGTGAAAAATAGACTATCCTTTTTTTTTTTAAAAAAGATCCAGGTTACAATGGGAATAGAACTCGCAACCCCCGGGTCAAAAGACAGGTGTTTTACCAACTAGGCCACGGTGGTCGTCAATTGGTCATCTTAACTTAAAAATAATTTAAAAAAAAACAAATTTCATAGTGAATATGGACAGCAAAAACATGAAAGTTGGAATGAAGTTAGAAAATAAGTAAAAGAACAGTCGAATGTATATGATGAAATATAGTATCCCGATCACGTGATACAAAATGTTGCAGTATAACGCTGAGGCATCTCCTCCGCATTCTCTCAGTCTGTCTGATTGCACAAAGCTGATGGCCGGTGTGTTGTGGTCGTCCCTCACATACGCACATATATGCGATCGCATGCAGTATAAAAACTGTTTATTCTTCTTGTTGACCTCACTTTCTCTAGAGTACTATGATGCTTCAATTCATATGTAGTAATTAGTCTATATCTAATTGAATTCATCTCTAGTAATTTTTTGCTAATTGATTAAAATCTCATTTAAAATGGATGACCTCCGTGGCCTAGTTGGTAAGACAACTGCCTTCCAACTTGGGATTTGTGAGTTTAATGAACCTGTTGGTACCGAGATTTTTCAAAAAGGATTTTAGTCTGGTTTTCACTTAAGGCTTGTTTAACACCTTTCTGGATTGGTTCGAAGAAATTGACACATAGCAATAAATGTTCCAGATTGTACTGTGTACAACGAAAGAGTACTGTAATTTGAATTTTTCATTCATGTACATTTAAATGTAATATTTTTCTCTATATACAGGTGAAATGGGTCGCTCGGGAAATATGGGTGGAAAAAGAATAACAGAAGCAGAGGCACTACGTGCAATGCAGCGCTTGTGTCAAAAGGTGGCTGCTCAGAAGATGCTCGTCATCTCTAGTCTAGAGAATGATTGCTCCAAAGAGGAACTGAATCATCAAATTGCAGTTAGTATTTTTTACTTATTCTGCTTCATTACTGTGATAATTTTTCTTTTTGTGTTTTTGCAATGGCGTAAACACCAAATTGCAGTCAGTATTTTTACTTATTCTGCTTCATTACTATGGTAATTTTTCTCTTTGTTTTTTTACAATGACATAAACACAAAATTGAAGTAAGAATTTTTAGTTATTCTGCTTCATTACTGTGGTAACTTTTCTTTTGCGATGAGGCACAAAATTAAATTAAAATCTTGAAAATTAGTAGTTGTCAAATAGAGTATAACACTTTCAAATGTTCCATAATAGACCTACGAAATGGCAGAAAAACTATTTAAGTGAACTGATAGAACATCCCTTTTCTCCAAGAATAACTTTGGAGAAAAGGGCTGAGTGGAAAGACATTCCATAATAGAATAGAAGACATTCCTAACCACTTGACCTTGTGGAAGTTGGTGACAGTGATAGAAAAATTATTCAGTGTTTTTTTTCAATAGACTTTTATTTTATGTGTATTTTTTGACTTTGGATAAAATATATTTCAGGTTCTCCAAGAATTGCAGAGGCGTTACATTCGCTTAGAAATGGCACTTCAATATTCAAACTTTGACAATCGTTCTTCTTCTAAGAATCGTTCTATAATGGTGACTCCAATACATGAAACCCCACTAGGAGGAAGTGATAGTGAAATTGGTGCTCTGACAGACCCTCCTTTATCTGATGAATGTCTCACAGATGAATATGGAAGTCACTCCACTGGTAGAAATACTGCATTAAGAGTTACTCAAACAGACCCTCTTCATGCAAGATTGAAAGCTGAAATTGAAGGATCTGACAATGTCTCCACTTCCAATGATGAATTAAATATCAGTGAATCTGATGTTTATGATAATAATTTGTGGGCCGAGAGTCAAGATCCACTGTTTAGGAGTATTCAAATGGGACAGAGTGGAAGTCTATCTAATGTGAATACTGAAAGTGTATTTGGATCCAGGAAGAGTTCAATTGATTCAAGATTAACTGCCACAAATCAAGTGACAAATACAAATATGGTAACTTTTTTTATTCAAATTCTTTCTTAACCCTTCCCTTACGGTGTTATAATTGAAACGCGTGCTCCGGTGTTGGGTAGTGAGTACGCGATCAAAAATTAGCGATTTTAAATCGGAAAAATAAGAACATTCATAGATAATCCCCTTAATTAATTATAATTGAAGTTAAAAATTATAATAATTGAGATTTATTTGCTGAAAACATTAAAAAACCATCTGGCAACGCTCACGGAACGGGCGTACGTCTAACCTATTTGCAAGCCTAGAAGCTACTGTGGCGCGGAACGTCAGTCGCATACCCCGGTGCTTACGCTTATGCTTGCGACGTTGAGACAATTCAGCTCCTCGCAATTCAGTGGAGTATGCAAGAGTGAGATGCGAATATAGTGTCGCGCTTCCCGCATACTCTTCACCTATCGTCAAGACGAGGCACTCGCAGCGTTTAATTGCGAATTTGTTTTTGATCTTTACAAAACACCTACGATGTAGTCGATAAATTCTGATTATTATTAATATTATTTTTTAAATCAATGCGTAAATATATTATGGAGGAATACCTAAAATCTTAACCTTGTATTTATAATATTTATAGAGATATTGATGGTTATTAGAAGCAACGTGTAGAAGATACCCAACACAGGGAAGGAAAGGTTAAACTGGAAAATAACTTATGGAAATATATCACTATTTCAATCCGATTCCCTTTTCATTCATTCAAGAATTCAGGGATAATGTTACGAAATGCCTTCATCCAGGTTGACCACAACCCGACACTCCACAGCTTCCCATGTTAAGTCAAGACTCAATGAATCCCTTTACACTCGTGGATGGTTTAAAATGAGGGCCCAATTCATCAAGTCCCTAGTGGACGATAAAACTAATTACCACATGGATTTATGATTCGCATGGAAAATTTAGAATTATTAGAATTTATAAATACTTTTTCGGCGACAAAAACATTACAAAATATATGGTTTTTCAAACAAACAGTAGAATTTACTACGATAAGTCAATTTTGGGACCTATAAAATGGCGAAAAATACTAATTACGAATTATCAAATATACTAATTTATTGCAAACGTATGTTCCACGATGAAAAAAATAATGAACAAAAGCACCTTAATTCATTATTTTCTAAATAGTTTAAAGAAAATCAAAAAAAAATTATCAAAAAACCCAAATAAATATTTTCTCAATGGTTTAAAAGGAATTGTTAATCTCTATATATCTATAGACGTCTTTAAGTTGGATGAATATTTTTTACTAATTAAAAGTAAACAATCTGTTCTGGTTTTTCAGCAAACTTCATTTGACCAGGCATCTTGGCTTGCTCAGTCCTCTGTGCTAAGTAAGTTTTGTTCAATTTTCTTAACTACATCTAAAAGATTTCTCTTATTTTGAAAGACTTTTGGTTATGATCATATATTCGTTCAATATATAAACTATGATTACTCATTTTATATTACTATACAAAAAATTATTTTTAAGATTTCCTGTAAATTCTCGGGTGTTGCTGCCCATGTACCTTGACATATGGATGTGAAGTTTGGACTTGGCAGAAGAAGAATAAAAATAAGATTAATTCTGTGGAAATGAAAAATTTGAGTGTCAATGTATTGGGAGTACAAATTAGTTCGGTATGTTTCCAAAAGATGGCTCTGGCTGTTATGAATGGTTCATAGTGACAGCCGATTTTGGCGATCTCAGAGAGGTTAGACATCTGCCAATAATATTCAGTTTATATCGCTTTGAGTTTCATGCAAAAACCTTGTTTTGTACAGTGTTGAAAATGTCGAATTTTGTGTTAACCAAGCAGCATTTGCAGGAGGTTTTAATTTTCTGCTTAAATTGGAAGAAAAGTGCAGCTAAAGCCCATCGAATGCTTGTCGAAGTTTATGGTGACGCTGCTCCAACTGATAAATCATGTAGGGAATGGTTTCGACGTTTCAAGGATGGAGATTTCAGCGTCAAAGAGGAGCCTCGCTCTGGACAGCCAAAAAAATTCGAGGACAAAGAATTAGAGGCATTACTCGAAGAAGATCAGAGTCAAACGCAAGAGGAGCTTGCAGAATCATTGGGAGTGACTCAACAAGCTGTTTCTGTACGATTGAGAGCCATGGGAATGATTCAAAAACAAGGAAATAGGGTGCCTTATAAACTGAAACCGAGAGACGTTGAAAGGCGATTTTTCACTTGCGAGCAGCTGATTCAAAGGCAACAAAGAAAAGGTTTTTTGCATCGGATTGTAACTGGAGATGAGAAGTGGATATTCTACGACAACCCCAAGAAGAAAAAATACTACGCTCAGCCCGGTCAATCGTTGCCATCGACCTCAACATCAACACCAAAACTGAACATACATGGTTCAAAGATCATGCTCTGTATCTGGTGGGACCAAAGGGGTGTTGTTTACTATGAGGTGCTGAAACCTGGCGATTCCATTACGGGCGATCGGTATCGGCTACAATTAATTCGTTTGAGCCGTGCATTGCGAGAAAAACAGCCGGAATACGAGCAGACATGATAAAGTTATTCTTCTTCATGACAACACTCGGCCTCATGTCGCAAAAGTCGTAAAAAAATATTTGGAAACGCTCAAATGGGATGTTTTACCGCACCCGCCGTATTCCCCGGACATTGCTCCTTCTGATTACTGGTTGTTCCGAAGGATGCAACACGATTTGGCAGGTCACCGGTTCACTCCTTTTGTAGAAACCGAAAATTGGCTCCAAACTTGGATCGCCACCAAACTTGGAAAGACGAGTCATTTTTTCGAGATGGAATTCGAAAATTGCCTGAGAGATGGGAAAAAGTAGTAGCCAGCGATGGACAATACTTTAATTGATCTGTTCATTCATTTTGTTTAGAAATAAATGCATTTTTGAACACAAAAAAACGGACCAAACTAATTTGTACACCCAATATGAATGAAAGCGGATTAAAGATATCAGGAATGAATGCATGGATAAAATGGATGTTTTAAGCAGGGTGAAGAAAAGAGTTTTAAGCAAGGTGAAGAAGATTAACATGGTTTGGAGAAAATTAATGATGAAAGAATAACTAATTGAGTATACGAGTCAGAATTGCAAGATGTGCGTGAAAGAGGTCAGACTGAGGAAAACGCGGTTGACCAGAAGAAGATAAAGTGAGAAATAAATTATACCAGAAGACTGTGCATGACGAAATGTATGAATGTGTAGTAGGCAAGTAGCAAAGCTGTGAGCTTGAACAGAAAAGTTTGGGGATCTCTTCTCTTTGCCTGCTCAGTAGACAACAGAATTTCTCTGGGTGGCTTAACCATACAGACACCATTTCCTGAATGGAGATGTAATATCACTGTCATGGCTGTAAATATTCTTCCAAAAGATTTAATCAAGTTTCCTAACAACAATCTTGATTAAAATTGTCATTTGATAGATAAACAAGAAGTACGGTATCATCAGGTTTGTATCAATACAGAGAGTAAAATTTGTATTTAGTTAATAATATTAATAAATAGGTTTTAAGTAAAGCCCTATTCTCATTCGATAATAAAATATCACATGAGGACTACTGTATTTTTGAATTTTCAAACCATCTCATGATTCACATATCATCTGTCTCTAACAAGCAGTTATTCCTAATCCATTCATTTCTTACTCTCATACATTGTCAAGTCAAATCACCTATTCCAACCGAATTTAGTCTACTCATATATTTTTTTCAATGTTCAGGCTATACTTCCATGCACTAGCACATCACTCTTCACTATTATTTGTTCATCTCAGTATAAATACACGTAAATTGACATTTGTACTCAGTGCGTCTTATAATCTGCATTTTGTTATGCCTCAGCTTTACATAAAATATTGTTTACTTGTAATCAGGATCTTTATTAATCATTTGTAGCAATGAATCACACTGAAATCAATATTTTCTTGCACAGATCAATGTATATCTATTCCGTGTTACGTGGTCAGAGGAGCTGGTACATCTACGCATTACGAGTATGAAGTTAGGATTGAGCTCAACGAAGAGAGATGGGCACTGCTTCGAAGATACAGAAGATTTAGGGAGCTATACATTAATATGAAGAAAACATATGGTTCAAAGGTTAGTATCTCAGATAGAAAAAAGTATTAATTAGATATTTCACATGAATACATAATAAAATACTAGTAGTGGAAATCTAAAATTAGTTTTCATTTTTAGTCTATTCTTGATGGAGCTGTCAAACTGACACTTCAAAATTCATAATTCCACAAAAATTACTTTTTGTTTCAATTTATAAAACTATGTTTACAAATCATTTGTTGATTTAGTATTTTCATTTAAATATTTTCACTCTGGCAATACATTTAAAAAAAATGAGTAATCCCCAACATTTACAGATGCATTGTTATGAGAACCATCCTATAACATCTATACAAAGGTGCACATTTCCATGCATAAATCAAATTTTTACTCTTACAGACAAAATTGATTATTTTGATTTTTTTTAAATAAATCAGTAATTGAAGAAACTAACAAGTATTATGGCGGTTACCTCAAATGGATTGACTCATAATCCACGATTTTACTAATGGGGTTGATTCATGCATCAATGAAAATTTTTTTTCCGTGTGCCCATTGATAACAAGAACTAGTCACCTTACTATTGCTGAACATTGGACTACTGACCTATTACTCAGTAGTAGAATATTTAAGAGAGTAATGGTTAGGGATCATTTTCAAATATTGCTCAGCGTACTTTCTTTTTATAATCCCAATATCAATACTGAAGTGAATAGGGAAAAGAATGTGATGTTGAAATGTTAAATTCAATTTTAGTTACATAAATATTTTCAATTAGGAAACATTAATACAAAAAAATATCACAGCAAAAATAATTGCGATTCAGTGGTCCTTCGCCGTATGGTATTGAGTGCAGCCAGTAATATTTTATCTTTGTTGGTGATAACAAAATATCAAAACTAAGCTTCCTTATATTCATAAAATTAAAAACTTAAACTCCAGGTATATATCAGTAATAGAAAAAAATGTGAAATAAGATCCATTAAAACCTCTTAATAATTTTTTTAATGGAAAACTATCTCACCACCAACCAAATTGTTGGAATGTTTACAAAACTTGAGAAATAATTTTACATCGTTCATATTCTATACAATACAATCTAATGAGATAATCTAGGACTGGAAAAATTTTTGTTGCCATCTATTACCTAACACAAATTATTTTTTAACTTTTCAATTTTTATATCTTTAGTATTTTCTATACTGTATAGGAATTAAAATCTTTTTTGCTAGCTATAAGATGATAAAAATAATTTTTATTTTTTGTTTAAGGTTGAAGCCATCCCATTCCCATCAAGGCAGCTCTTTGGCAAAGAATCTGTGGCCAGATCTCGCCGTCCGCAATTAGAAAATTTCCTCAGAACATTATTAAAAGTTTGTTCTAGTGATAAACGTTGTCCTTTTTACGCTCAGCCTCTAACCAAAGAAACCCTCATTCAGTTCTCTCCATTTTTCCGTAAAGGGGTTTTCGAGAGTGGCAAGTGTGGGACAGGATGATCAACATGGAACTTAGAAATATTTTGGTTCCAGTTGACCATTTGGATATTAATTCAAAGACCTTATTTATTGTTGTTTTTATACTGTGCCTTTAAGATATGCAACTTTTTAATAAATTTGATATTCTAAGTGAAGAAGATAAAATTGTTATTAATATAATACGGTGGTGGGTTGATATTGCACTCGCGCCTTATATCACGACAATTGTGTTCACCTTAATAAAGCTAAGATCTGGGATTAGTTGGATGGAAAGATATTTTTGCTTTATTTTTTTATTACATATCCATTTTCGTGGCTCATGAATAAAATGGATCCGAAATCTTGAAATAGACAAAATAATATTTATTACTTTTCTATTATCTTGAATATTATAGAAATGATAATAAATACAATTTGTTACAATGATATGTCAATTTTATAAATATAGAAATATGTAGATGCAAATTATTCCACAAAATATGATCAGTTTATGCTATTAATAATTTGAATTCTTAAAAGTTTTAAATATATTTTATTTATGTTCAAACCTGTTCTTGTGAAGTAAGTATACACATATATTGAAAAAAAATCTTTTTCAATTTTGTATTGCAAAATAATAGTGATCATTTCTTGGCATAACTATGAAATAAATCTAAACTTCCTATTTTCAATAACATTAAATTAAATTTCAATTTGATCTTATTGCAGTTTTTTTATTTATAGTAGTGACAGAACTTGACCAAGTGATTGTTAAAAATATGGTTTAGCTGACATATTATGTTTTCTACTTATGCATGTTGAAAATATATAAATCAATATAGTAATTATAATAATTAAATATTATATTTCTCAGAAAATAACAATTAATTGTGATTTTAATGATATAAATATATTTAAACATACATAGTTGCGATTATGTACTATACTAAATATTTTAAGCAATAATGAAATTGGACTAAAAATAAAAATGATTTATTTTATCAAAAAAAGTATATTAGATCAGTGTTCCCCAACCTTTTTAGACCTGTGGACCGGTAAAAAAAGGAAAAAAAATTCGCAGACCACTAATACTGAAATAAAAATGGTTTTTTTATTTAATATTTTTTTAATCTTATATTGTGACAGATGGACATATGTAACTATAATGGACAAATATACATATAACAGTTAAACAATTTTAATTGTAACATTGTCTGATACAATTAAAATTGAACAAAAACCATGGGGTTTTTGCAACAAACTAATGCGACAAACAAACCTGCTGTTGATCTTTGCTAATATTTTGGATATTCTTGGCTGCAGTGCTGTCTCTGACAGACGAAGTGCTGCATTCACGTCCAGTCTATTCCTTTGTTTCGATTTTATTGAGGACATGGATGAAAATCCTATATTTAATATTTTTGCATTGCGAATTTCTTGAAATTTGGCATACTGTTTGCGGCCCGGCACCGGGCCGCGGACCACCGGTTGGGGAACACTGTATTAGATAATTCATATAAATATAGTGCAATTTTGAGACCTACTTTAAGACCCTTATTGTTTAATTTTTACTATTCGTTTAATCGTCTGTAATTGAATTATTTAAAAATTTGTAGTTAGCACAAACTTTTTCAAATATTTTTTGATGAGATAAAACAAATATGACATGAAACAGTGTGATTGTGATTGATATAGCTGAATAATTTAAAAACACAAAAATGAGAGCTGTGGAGATAATCGAATTGATCAAGTTTTTTTGCACAATTGGTTTTGAAATAAATGTACTGCATAATATTCAATTCATTCATAAACATCATATTTACTTCTTAAAGTGAATGGTATTCATAGTTTAAGAATGTTTTATGCATAATTTATAAGCTTACTAAAATAAATAACATTTTGACCATATAGTCAAATAGTTTTCCTTTTTTTCAAATTTTTTTCTCTCAGATATTTAATTTCTTTTGAAATGAAAATGGTGCTCTTGAGGGTATGATAAGGGGGAATAAAACAATTTGATTGAAATGGGTAACAAAGCACCCCATTTTGATAGCAATGCTATAGAAACTCTTTTGTTAAATAAGTGTGAAATACTACTGATGTTCTTAAATGATTTACAATACTTGCTGTTACTTAATATTTTTTATCTATGCTGCTTCATTAAATTTGTAAAAAGACCTTGACTTTGACTTGTATTAGTTGAAGAAAAAAAATATTGAATAAGATATTAGGAAAAATAAACAGATTTCTTATTAATGTTAAAATAAAAACTTAACACATTCAATGCGATTAAATTATTAAGGTAATTCACGTGTGGCTGACTAATTATTAAAATAAATAAAAAAAGATGTAAAATTACGTGCGATTTAATTTGGTGTTGTCTAGTAGTACCCCCTCCATTTGAAACGAAACTTTCGTTTGCGTACGAAAATGCGTCAGGCGCGTTGTTAGCACCCGACGGTTGCGAAGAAGAACGCACTAGGCGCCTCGTTAGCATTGAACGTGTTAAGTGAATAATATCCATAAAGTTTCTCTAGTAAAATTATTTTTTCGGACATATATACATTTTAAAATAAATGACTTCTAACATATCTGAATATTTTTTTAACATGTTGGTGAAGTTGATACAAGTGTCATTTATAAAAAATATGGTATTTTATATAATAATCTATTTAACAAAGCTTTCAAGTATTTTTATTTAACACATCACTTGATTTCAAATGTATGTAAATGGCGAAGAATAATTTAAAACATTTAGAAAATACATGCTACTGCAATGTACGGCAATATTTTTTAAGTGACTTAATCATAATTTTTTTCAATATTTTTAGTTTCCTTACATATTTTGATATTTAAAATAAACTTGGAGCTTAAAACATTGTGAAGATATGTTGATTTATTTCACTAAGATTTTTATAATATTTAAGCAGCTCATATTTGTAAATATATAAAAAAATTATGTTGTCATTGTATTTGATGCGCATTTTTAAAGAAGACCTTTAATCAGTAAATATATTTTATACAACATAATTTTATGGATAAAATTGGGCCTAAATAAAAAAATTGTTGCAGAAACTATATATTACAATAAGTTCTTTTGATTCTTAAAATGGAAATATAGTAAAATAATGTCAGTGATATTTAACATTTCAAGAGTATTACAAAATTACTCCATACCTAAAAGTCCGTATTTGGCTCATTGTATCTCACCTCAATCTTGATTGTGCTTCAGATTGCAATGTAAGAAAAAAGTTAAAATGTGAACATTTTCCATAAAAAATTAAATACCAGTCAGGCATGTGAGAGGTCAAAAGCTGTACATAATATGTTCGGGTAGGTCCCTATTATAAAAATATTACTAAGTGGGCGATCTGCCACCGGAGATGACTATGTAAGTCAATTTGTGATCGACATGTCCTGTTGCATAAAAAGCAAGGAGCTTCAGTACCTGCAGCTTGTCTGCATCTTCTTTCTCTATTGGGTCCCTGATAGCTAGCACCAGTTTTACGCCATTTGGCTCTATCTGCCGCTGTTTGCTCCCAGTTGTGCTGAACATTAATGTTTTTGAGCATTTCATGCAATACGTCCATATATTTTTTGCACTGACCGTCGTGCCTCCTGACCTGTCAGCTCACCAAAGAGGACAACTTTTAGGAGAAAATAATACTCTTAAAATATTGTCAAGTTTTATGTTTCAAACATTCACATTTTCTCACTTTGTATGTATCAGAGTTTGGCAAATACCAGTAATCAGGATTTGGGGATATTAATTTTTTTTTTATGTGAATGGATTGAACAAAACTACGAGTAAGTCAACCATTTAATTATTTGTTTGAATTTAATACTATTTATCAATTCCTATGTAGGAATATTGACTTCACTGTAAAGGATTTAGGACACCTTATCTCTCAAACTAAATCATTACCAGCATTTGCCTCCACTCATTTGCCTGACCATTCTGAGCTACATTTTTTGAATCATAGGTCTTGATAAGCCTTAAATTGAATGAATTAGTTTTAAGGAATGTTACAATAATACGATTGTAATAATTATAATTGTGTATATGCATGCTGCTGTTATTCCTCCATGAGGAGCCAGGATTCATATATTGTATATGGTTGTGTAGTAGGTACAATGTAATCTTGCCTCACATCTCAAGATGTTACAATTAAGACATTTAATCAATTAAATATCTCACCAATCTCTAATTGAAGTTTTTTTTAATTCTATAAAAATGTTTACCTTGTTCTCGAACAATTTTAATTGTTATCGAGTCAATATTGATAAAAAATTGCTTTTTCAAATTGAAAATATTATTAATACTGGCCTACAAAAACAGTAAAAATTATAATCCGGATGATAATAATACAGAGCACAGATACGACACAACCATCTGCTACATACATTCGCGCTTGACTGATTGTGTATTGCTGGTATGGCACCTGTGAGTTTTATGATAAAACAAAGATGTAAGTATTGATTAACATTATTTTCTCAGTTAATGTGGTGAATATGAGAAAGTATAAATCCTTTGTCATATTACTCTTGAGCAACAAAAGTTGACAGCATTACCAAATTAGAGCATATGGATAGATACTATGCCCATTACAGGTCAGTTGATGTTATAGTCAAAATTTGATACCTCTACCCTCAGTAGTATGTCACCTAGAGCTGATAGAAGACGTATTTTTTTTTTATATTCTGAAATGTTGAATATTGCGTAGTTATCAAGTTTCTTTCGAAAGATGTGAAAATCCCACCAGAAGTTTAAAGATCTATCTATGGAGAAGATTCTCCGAAAACTCTTAGTTACATAATTAAGAAAATGTATGACATAGTTGAAGAATTATGGTAGTGATTCGGATACATTCACACAGACCATTTCATGAAACATATCTATCGCCTCTTCCATATCCACACTTGCTCATACAGCTTTTACATTTCCTTTTTTGCAAATATCAAACCACACTTTCTTTGGTCTTTCTCTACCACGCCTTTCACTCACATTTCCACTATACATTCGTTTCATGTGCCCACACCATCTGAGTACCATACAAAAGAAGAAGAATCACCCTTTAGCTATATCCACGAGAACTTTGGTGAATGTATTGTTTTTTCGGTTTGACTACTGTTATGCAGTGTATGTGGATAGGCTACAAAATGTGTTAAATGAAGCCGGTTCACTAATATTTAATGAAGGATAACTCTTATTAAAGTAGATTCATTGGTTTAGGTGTCCTAAGAGAGCGAAGTTCAAGCTGTGTCTTATGGTATTTGAAAATTGTGCTACTTGTCAGTATTGTGCAAAAGATATGTTTTCCTGGAAGCGTAGTATGCCAAGATTGTTTGAGATAAACCAAGCAAACATGCCCAGTCATCTTCATAGTACTTTTTGAGTGGCTGGCCATATCGCATGGAATAGATGTTAGTCATATCATATGGAAGTATCGGAAAGCTGAGAACATTAATATCTTCAAATCTTCTTAAAACAACAATATCTGAGGGATGCTACAATGAATCAGAGGTGCCCTTAAAGTGACATAGACAGTAAACAGAGAATAAGATGATTGTTTTGTGTCAATTATCTTAAACATTTATTAGTAATACTCGTATACTGTTTTTTCGCATACCCATCAACAGAGTTTAAGTATTTGGATGTCACAATTACTGGATATGGGGGTTTCGGGAATGAGCTGCCTATCAGTGTGGGTGCTACTAGTGGTGCCTTGAACAATATAAAAACCATTTGGGACTCAGCATTTAGCCGTTTTGTGCTAGCATTATTACCAAGATTGCATCTTCAAGACCCACGAGAGAAAATGTTCAGCTTTCAGAACAGGTGCCTTAAGAGAATGATCGGCATAAGGTGGTGATGGTCTGGTATCTAGCCAACAGCTATGCTGTTTAATCGCCCACAAGAGACTTGACAAATCAAAGGTCTACCCTACACTATACACCGGTGTTACAATAAGAAGATTCACAGTCACAGCCTAAAATTGGAATGATGTTGAGTTCCAGGCGATGTTTTATGGAATCTGTGTACGTGATGGGACATATAAGGTTATAATAGTTTCTACTATTTCCTTCCAAAAGTCTTCAATGAAAGAAAAATATTAATAAAAAATGTATTGATTATATCATCTTACAACACTATCAAAATCAAAATTTGCAAAACATGAAAACTCATTTGCCAAATTGTTTCTATGCTGCGGTTTGAACTGACAATTTTGAACATTTAAAAACTTTTTAGCATGGTTTGACATGACAGCTCCTGTACAAAGAATTATCTTATCCTTTGACAATATTTTAATTGTTTCAGATGTCTTCGATAAACATTCTTCAGACAAAAATGGTGGGTCTGCTACTATAATATCAAATTTGCCGCAATCTAGCGGTAGTTTCAGTGGAAAATTGAAATCATAAAATATGAAATCATCTTCGTAAACTTCAAAACGCCGATCGAATTCCAATAGTTTCACTGAAAATAAAAAGTATGATTTCAAAAAAAGGTTATCATTTATAAAAATGTATAGACAGTAACACTTTATATATAGGGAAAGAGGACAGCACAGGCAGAAATTTACCTCTTCTAGATCAATATTTTCTTACAACTTCTCTTATAGATTTTCTGATTGTTTACATTTCCTTTTTATAAGTATGCCTTAATTTGTTCAAATATATCTTCTTGGTTTTTATCTACTCATATTAATCTGCTTTGTCACTCATTTATTTGATATGACCAAACAAACTACCAGTTGGGACATTTTTTTAATTAAGAAAAAAATTAAAAGTTTTCAGTTTACATATATAAGTGTACATATTTCTATAGCATTAATATAGCTCCTCTCATTACTTTTCCCCATCAATTAAATTTTGCCTTGAAATAAAGATTCAAGTTTGTATTGCTGTATCACAAAAAAAACTGACATGACTGTTTTACCTGAGCATTCGAAATCAAGCGTTCTCCTAATTGGTATATAAAGTGTAGGACATGAAATTAAGCAAACACTTCCTTTTGGAGGCAAAACATTTGCAACAACTTTTACTATGCTCTGAATTGTTGTTTCATTGTACCAAAATTGACTTAATTGCTGTAACAAAACAATACGAAAATTAACACATTATTTAAAATGAATTGTTTTTGTCACTTTTAGCCCCAACAGATAGTTTTGATGTTTTTTTTAAATAAAGTTATGAATGGAAGTTTAATTGTGAATTTCAAATAACAGAATGTATACAGACTTAGGCAGTATCCCATTTTTTGGTTGTAGAGGCTAAAGATGTCATAACTCTATATCCAACTTTTTTTTTGGACTTGAAATAATTTAAAAAAATTAACATGAGAGCGTGTTAGAAAATATGATTTCAATTTAAGAAACATTTCAATGAAGGGAGTAATATAAAAAATACTGACCCAATCTTCATCAAATAATATATTTTCCTTAAGTTGATCATCTTTTTCCAGTTTCTCAAGTATTTCTTGACGTTTGGATTTTTCAGCATAAAATTCTTGCAACGCGGCAAACGTTTCTGCTGACAAACATGGAGGGTCATCATCTCCGGAAGACATGGCGTTTTCGGATATTTAAGGTCAAGTTATAACGCTGTCCGACGAGAACCAGATTAACGAGCT
This sequence comes from Odontocerum albicorne, assembly GCA_949825065.1. NCBI lineage: Eukaryota > Metazoa > Arthropoda > Insecta > Trichoptera > Odontoceridae > Odontocerum > Odontocerum albicorne. The sequence continues at coordinate 24,886,535 of OX463855.1, forward strand.
TTGAAGTTATTATAGTGTTCCACAATTTGAGGTTATATTTTTGTACAAATCGTGAATTTTTTACAGCTCTCTCTCTCTCTCTTTGAATAATGGCCGTGAACTCCTATATATGAAGGAGTATACACCAGTGTCAAGTGATGTCAGCTTCATAGTATCTAGGTAGTTCTATTCATATGGGCGACATGGCACATCAAGCAACTCGGCCCAAGACTACTGTTATCTAGTGAGATACTATGGAGTTAAACTATTTTACAAGTAAACTACATAGTTTACAACTAAATGAATATTTACAATAAGATGATAGTTAAATGTATGTGAGCGAGCGAATGATTTAAATTTAATTTTCTATCGATATTTATCATATATATTATACATATATTTTGTCATGTATCTACCACAGCACATGTTAATCTTATCTTCTTATCTCATTCACCTTCAATATATTCAATGTACCACTTATCTAAGAAACTATTTGGCATTATCTGTAACACGGTATAATCACCAAAACCGATGTTATCTTATCCACATTCAAATAAATATAATAAGTTATATTTTACCCTTGTCAAGCTTATCATGTACTAGATTTAGCGTAATTAGTTTAGTGTCGACCTACTCGATGTTTTATTTTTAAGTTTGCTATCTCGCTGGCGCTTATCTCCCCAAATTCAATAAAGATTTAATATCACTAAATGGGAGAAGCTGCGACGAGATATAAATCACTGATATCGATTTGACAGGATAACATACCCTACGCATTCCTCTCTAATTTATTGAAGGGTCGTGGAATAGTTATCTTTGCTTTAAATTAGACGTCATATCTGAGGCAGCATCATTATTCTTAAAGCCGCTAAGATATTAACATCATCCTTATTATAATACTGTTAATATTATACTTCAAATGTAATTCAACATTTATACAAATAAAACTACACGTTGAAATTCTAAAAGTGTTTTCGTTACAAAAGGCCATAACAGAAAATAAATTGGTGTCAGAAGCGGGATATCCTTTTCGACCTATTGAAATAATTTTCATCGAAAAAGGACCTACGTGAAATCGCGAAACTAACAGCGCGAATTACTGGAAATATTATATACTTATATAATCGAAACAAGCCAAGTCGAAACATATTTCGACAAGTGCCGAATATATAAGAATATACGACTGAAAACTCTTCGGACCAAGACAGAAGAATTCTACTGTTCAAGTCGTCGCTGCAGAGACAAACCTTCAAGATCAAGCCATCGCTGCTGAAGACAACGCTCTGAGATTCAGCCACCTCTGAAGAAGAAACCTTCAAGATCAAGCCATCGCTGCGGAGGACAACGCTCCGAGATCCAGCCCCTCTGAAGAAGGCCCCATTCGTCAAGCGTCCCTACGAAACAAGAGTTCCAGCAGAAGTTCCAGTGCCTCAACGAAACCATGTCAAGAATCTTAATTGTGTAAGTTTTATCTTTAAAATATTGTTATAATTTTCCTGTTAGGGTAGATACCTAATGTTTTAACATCTTAAAAACTTCGAAATTCACTCTACTAACTCTTAAATGCTTTAGAATCCTTGAAATTTGTTAACCTAATTCTACTAAATTCATACTTACATTCTTTATATCTATATACATATTATCTTATATACAAAATGCCACCAAAAATTGAATCAACTTCGTCAGAAGAAGTTTCATTAAATTTTCTAATCAAACTCATACACACATTTGACGGTAACACAGACAGATTGCACACTTTTATTAAAAACTGCGACTGCGCATATAACCTTGCAAAAAATGATCAAAAAGACCTTATTTTTACCTACATTCAGACACAAGTCATAGGAAAGGCCGATTTAATAACATCATGTAGAACACTTAATACATGGCCAGAATATAGATCGTTTTTAATAGAAAATTTCACAGAAAACAAAAGTTTTTCCCAAATATCTCTCGAACTACAATCGTGTACTCAAAATCGCAATGAATCCATCACAAGCTTCACACAAAGAGTGGAAAAATGTTACAGTGATTTAATCAGAGTAATAAAATCAGAAACAGAAAATCCCCTAGAACTCATGGGTAAAAACGCTATGATAAAACAGATGGCCCTCCACCAATTTCTAATCGGTGTCGGTTCCATTTATTCTTCTGTGATTCGTGGACAAAATCCTAAATCTTTTGAAGAAGCTTCATACTTTGCACTTAACGAAGAAAAACTAATCCAATATAAAAATCCTAAGTTCCCCGTTTCTCACAATACGAATACGAATAATAATCAAAAAACATCTTGTACTTATTGTAAGAAAACCGGTCATAATTCGTATAATTGTTTTAAAAATCCACGAAATAATCAAAAATGTATAAATCATTTTAATACAGATAATAAACAACTACCCAAAACCAACGAACATATAATAAAAACTTGCAATAACTGCAAAAAGAAAGGCCACGTTATATCAGAATGTCGCAAACGCGCTTATAATAATAATAAGAATAATAACGTAGCGAACTCTTCGAAATCTTTAAACTCCAATCATTTCGAACCGTCTGCCCCAGTTCGGAATGTAAATTTCATCAAGGCAGAATATTCCATGTAGATCACTCTGCCCCCTATATTCAAACTTCGTGTCCAAACTCTATTAACTCTAATACATACTTAAATCTAATGTTGGACACCGGTGCCGATATCTCATTAATAAAACTCTCGTCCATTCAAGGAGACGTCCTTGTCGACGAAAATAATATTGTATATCTTAAAGGTGTTAATAATTCACCAGATGAAAATCGAACTCTAGGCATCGTCAAACTCGAATTATGCTTCAATGGAAAGAAGTATAATCACAATTTTCACATAACACCACGAAACACCAACATTCCTTTCGATGGTCTACTTGGTGACGACTTTTTGCGTCGAATACAAGCAAAAATCAATTATTATACTAACTCTCTAGAATTCCATGGTCAATACATCCCTATGTATCATAAAATCGACATGCATAACTCTAGCTCTAATTCGAATAATAAATCTAGCTCAAATTCTATATCAAATTCTAAATCACTACATAATTCTAAAATGAAATCGAGTACGAAATCGAGATCAACTGTATTTATTATCCAGCCTCGCACAGAATCCCTCGTCGAATTTTTCGTGCAAAATCCTGAAATAAAAGAACGTCTTGTACCCGAAATAGAAATACTTACGGGTGTATATTTATCTAAATCTATAACTAAGGTCAATTCAAATTCACGAGCCTTAACTACTATATTAAATACAACAGAAAAACCAATTCGTATCGAGCAAATGAGTTTAACCCTCGAACCATTCGATTAATCAAATTCTAGAATCCTAAATCAAGATTTTGTGTCAAAAGAAAAGAAAATATTTAATGTTGTATCAAATTCTTTTAATAACAACTCAGATCGCGAAAGCAAAGTCCTAAGTTCAGTACGATTAGAACATTTGAACAAAGAAGAGAAACATTCCATGTTAGCTCTTATCAAAGAATATAATGACTTATTCTATATAGAAAATGATGAACTAACTTCGACACCTTCCGTCGAACGCGAAATCCATACGAGCTCTAATGTCCCAATTTTCACTAAATCATATAGATATCCTGAAGTACATAAAATGAAGTCAATATGCAAATTAAAAAAATGTTTGACCAAAAAGTAATTAGAGAATCCAATTCACCATGGTCATCTCCTCTCTGGGTTGTTCCAAAGAAGAGAGATGCTAGTGGAAAAATTAAATGGCGTGTGGTTATCGATTACCGAAAATTAAACGACATCACAGTCGGTGACGCTTACCCACTTCCAAATATCTCCGAAATCTTAGACCAATTAGGTCACTCCAATTATTTTATCACACTTGATCTCGCTTCTGGTTTTCATCAAATCAAAATGAATAAAAAAGACAGTGATAAGACTGCATTCTCAACCCCTCTAGGTAACTTCCAGTTCCAAAGAATGCCTTTTGGATTAAAAAATAGTCCAGCTACATTCCAGAGACTGTTAAACTCTGTTCCCTCTGGACTCCAAGGAATTAAGTGCTTCGTATATCTTGACGATATCGTAATCTATGCAGATAACATTCAAAACCATACTATCAAACTAAAAGAAATTTTTAACCGATTACGAAACCACAATCTCAAATAACAACCTGATAAATGTGAATTTATGAGAAACGAAGTAGCTTATCTAGGTCATGTCATTTCAAAAGAAGGTATTAAACCTAACCTCGACAAAATATCTGTAATAAAAGATTATCCAATCCCAAAAAATATCAAAGCATTTTTAGGTCTAATTGGATACTATCGTAGATTCATAAAAAATTTCAGCTATATCGCTCAACCTCTTACAAAGTTGTTAAGGAAAGACGAACCATACAATTGGACAAAGTCTCAACAAGAAACTTTTGATCTAATGAGAAATCTCCTTATCACTGAACCAATTCTTCAGTATCCAGATTTCTCACTTCCTTTCAATGTCACGACAGACGCGAGCAATTTCGCTCTCGGTGCCGTGTTGTCCCAAGGCCCTATATCAAAAGATTTACCTATATATTTTGCTTCAAGAACTCTTAATAAAGCTGAATCAAACTATTCTACCACTGAACGCGAATTACTAGCAATAATATTTGCTGTTAATCATTTTCGACCTTATTTATATGGTGTAAAATTTAATATTATAACAGATCATAGACCACTAGTTTGGCTATTCAATACGAAAGACCCCGGATCTAGATTAATCCGTTGGCGATTAAAACTTGAGGAATATGATTACAATATTTTATACAAACCCGGCAAATTAAACTCAAATGCTGACGCGTTTTCTCGAATAGATAATAAACAAATTCACCATATTAAAATGAATCCTGAGCCGAACTCCTACGAAGACTTTATTAAATCGCATTATTTGAGAAATAATACTGAATTTCAGAATATTGTCGAAATCGAAAACTTTTTACTAACCCAAACCGATAACTGGTGTCATATAATATCAAATGATAAAGAAATGTCACAAGGAATAGCTTCCCAAATAAAAGACTTAATTACTAATTATAACGAAATCTCCAAATCTAAAAGTGACGTAAACGATATACTATTCTCTGATAATAATAATTTTAAAATATTCCATATGATAGTCAAAGAACATTTTTGGGACAAACCGTCATATCAAAACATATTTAACTGTTTCAAAAAATTAAAAGACATCTTAATATCACAAAACATTAGTACTATATCTGTCCCTAAGTTCGGAAACGATATAAATAACCTTAATTGGAATAAAATAAAATCCATTATCTTTTACATATTCGCCGAAACCAATATCCAAGTAACAATATGTAAAAACAAAATATGTTATCCAGACGTTAAAGATATACCAAATATAATTAAAGAAAATCACGATTGTCCTCATTCAGGACATTCTGGATTCCATAGAACTTATCGCCGTATTAAAGAAAGATACTCATGGAATAAAATGAAATCCGATATCAGAACTTATATCAAATCATGTGAATCGTGCCAAAAAAATAAAATCTCTAGACAACGTAACATACAACCAATGGAAATAACCACTACATCGGATCTACCTTTTGATAAAATTTCTCTAGACATAGTAGGTCCATTACCATTGACAGAAAATGGTAATAAATATATTCTGACGTTACAAGATGATCTTAGTAAATTCTCGCAAGCTTTTCCTATTCCTAATCATGAAGCTACCACGATAGCTGATCAACTTGTAAATAACTTCATATGTAAGTTCGGAATACCTAAGAAAATACTTACCGATCAAGGTAAAGACTTTACATCTTCCATTTTGAAAGAAACAGCTAAACTATTTAAAATCAAACAAATACAAACAACCTCTTATCATCCTCAGTCGAACGGTGCCTTAGAAAGAAGCCACGCTACTTTAGCAGACTATCTTAAACACTATATATCTGATAAACAAACTGACTGGGATATATGGTTAAACTTTGCCATGTTCTCATATAACACAACTCCACATTCTTCTACGAAGTATAGGCCTCACGAATTAATATTTGGTCATAAACCTGAATTACCTACTTCTATGACTAAAGAGCCTGAATTTAGATATAGATACGATACTTACATCGATCAATTACAGCTCAAACTAAATCAATCTTACAAAATCGCTAGGAATAACCTTATAAATCAAAAATTTAAATCAAAAGAAAACTATGATAAGAAAGCAAAAAATAACATAAATTATGTAATAAACGATAAAGTTTATCTTAAAAACGAAATTACAAAATTACGCCACTCGAAAAAATGATCTCCAAATTACACAGGTCCTTATAAAATATGCGAAATTAATTCACCTGTAAATTATACAATTTTAATAAAAAATAAAAAAGTGAAAGTTCATGCTTGAAAGCCTTCGTTCATGAAAGAAAGCCTTCGTTCTAGGTTAATTTGCCTGATTTAACAAAGTCATTGCACACAACTCGCATCATACAAACTTTAATTTGACACAAATCCCTACATCCTCCAGACTCTATTACGAACATTTAAACACAAATAGTCAAAAGTACTATTTCAAATTTTAATAATACCCTTTCTAATTTAAACAAAAACGAAGAAATATTTAATCAAAATTTCAATCAATTACAAGAGTACTCTTCTAACCTAAATAAACATATATTTAACATACAAGTCAAAATTGTTATCGAAAAACATTTAGCATTGTTGACATTATTAACAACAGATATGCAAAATGAATATTCCACACTAATCGACACAATTCTATTCGTTAAATCAAATATACTTCATCCATTCGGTATCACACCGAATCAATTAGTAACATAACTAACAAAATCAATACAATATCTCCCAAGTCCAACATCTTTTCCTGTACCCATAAACATAGAAAATGTACATCAATTAATGTCATTAATTAAGATAAAATGTAATTTTCCAAATAAAAGAATAATATTTGTTATCTCTATACCATTAACTAATTATGTAAGTAACAATTTATATAAACCAATATCTTTGCCAATTAAACACCAATCAAATCAATGAAATCTGGCATAAATTAACTAACAAAAATCAATGGATCTTTGTCCTTAATAAACCTACTATGGTTACAATTAAATGTAATATGACAGATCCTACAGACATATTATTAGATAATTTAGGAATTATATCACTCTCTAATAGTTTGTAAGATTTATACAAGTACAACTATAACTTACTCTGTATTAGATAATAAGATCGACTTTAAAAACATGTTTTTGTCAAAATCTATTTTACCTAATTTTAACTTACTAGAAGATAATTGTTGTAAATATGATAATAATACAACCCTTCTACCTCTTCCAAATATTCAACCAAAAATGTATAATTTAAACAAAGATGACTTAAATTTAGCAAGTCATAAATTAGACAAAATTTACAATGACATTAATCAACATAGCAGCACAATTAAAACTATAATAAATAATTCATATGTTTCATCTACATTTATGAGCATAGTCAATTTAGTTGTCTTATATGTATTCTATAGACTATATCAATGTTATATGTCAAAAAGAACCAATTCGAGAAATAATTGTAGACGTTGCTGCAGTAACATAATCAATTGTTTTAATGTATGTAAAGTGCCTAATATTAATGAAGTGGATACTGAAATCCCTATCAATCAAACTCCTAGAAGGAGTTCGAGACTCGGAAATACGGTATGTTGATAAGTCGAGGACGACTCTTATTATTAAGGAGGGAGGTGTCATGTATCTACCACAGCACATGTTAATTTTATCTTCTTATCTCATTCACCTTCAATATATTCAATGTACCACTTATCTAAGAAACTATTTGGCATTATCTGTAACACGGTATAATCACCAAAACCGATGTTATCTTATCCACATTCAAATAAATATTATAAGTTATATTATACCCTTGTCAAGCTTATCATGTACTAGATTTAGCGTAATTACTTTAGTGTCGACCTACTCGATGTTTTATTTTTAAGTTTGCTATCTCGCTGGCGCTTATCTCCCCAAATTCAATAAAGATTTAATATCACTAAATGGGAGAAGCTGCGACGAGATATAAATCACTGATATCGATTTGACAGGATAACATACCCTACGCATTCCTCTCTAATTTATTGAAGGGTCGTGGAATAGTTATCTTTGCTATAAATAAGACGTCATATCTGAGGCAGCATCATTATTCTTAAAGCCGCTAAGATATTAACATCATCCTTATTATAATACTGTTAATATTATACTTCAAATGTAATTCAACCTTTATACAAATAAAACTACACGTTGAAATTCTAAAAGTGTTTTCGTTACAAAAGGCCATAACAATTTTATTACAGGTTAATTTAGTTTTTGTTAATAAAATGAGTGATGCTATTCAATATGGAAATTTTATTGAGGCTCAACAGGTGGGGAAGATTTGCGGGGAGTAATATTTTTGTTTGTTTTTTAACCTTTTTACGGCGAAAGCTCGAGTATCTTTGGTGTGTCACACAGGCGGCGGTGTTTTACGTCTATAAATTTATATTGTATCTACATACAAATATGACTCACCGCCTGGCAGCCATTTTCCCGAAGCTGAGTTCTGTGGAACTGTGCGACGATGCATTTTTTAGCTGACACTACGTAATATTAGAAAATATTCTTATACCACTATTATACAAATAACATATAATTCTGGTACATTTGTATCTATATTTTTTTAAATTATGAAATTGGTTAGTCTGTTGTACCAGATTTTCAATTATATTTTTATTTAAAAAATATTCGAAAATATCGAGTTTGGATGATTCTGGTGTAAGTTGGCACGAGGGCAAGATGCCAGATGAAAATTCATCAAACTCGTGGATAATTGGCGCAAACGGACCAAGGCTCCATGAAGAAAATACATTTTCTAATAGTTCGTTTGGTTCCACATTGCCGCTGGTTGTTGCTCCAATATCTGAAATAATTGTATCATCCATTCTCTGCTCTTCTTCAAATGGATCAACATCATCTGCAACATCGTCTTCTTCATCGGTTAATTCAAAATCTGAATCAAGTTCTACCGTGATATCTTCAATTTCCTCTCCAGTCAAGTTCCTTTTAGCCATATTGATAATATAAGCGGTGTTGATTTTTTTAGTTATTTTAAAAATTTAATGAATTGTTACAATGGCGTATAACACACGTAACATAAAAAATAACGACGATTTGAAAAGTTGTAAAAGTAAGTGAATGTTAAAATCTCTTAAAAAACAGTTTGTGTAATGGTATCCAAATCAAAGCTATAAATAAAGTGCGACAATATAAGAAGCAATAATCGAAGAAAACAATAATCCATAAACAATGAAAAAGGCAATTAATTTAATACGCAATACGCGTACACAAAGATAAAAATATCGACGCACAATACCACACATTGATAGGGAGAAATCGTCATTAGAAACATGACCTTCGGCACACCCGAACGAGTAGCGCCAAAATTTAAAATGCTTTAAATCTCGACGGCCGGGAATCGGTCTGTTTAAATCCTTCTTATGGATCAAGTACTTGAAGTTTTGATGATTTTAAAAGAGATGTCACTAGAGGACACGTTTTGTCTTATATTCAGGTTAAAAATTTTAAAGAAGATTTAATCTTGACCGACATATCGACACGCAAAGTTAGTGGTCACTTAAAAGGCCGCTCACCAGGACGACACGTATTATGTATGGGCCAGTTAAGTGGTCCCCCGCCGTGATTGGGTTAAAGGTCAAAGGGAAAGTATTCAGAGAACAGGAGAAAAAGATATGTTCAAGATCTCCCTCCTCCTGGCCACACTTACACAAAGAACAGTTCCTTATATGTAGTCTGACCAGGTAGACAGGGGAACAGCAATGTCCAAAGCGTATTCGGCTTATAGTTGTCGCTTCTCGCCGAGTGCTTCTATAATTGGAAAACCAGGGTTTGATTGGAATGTAGGGTTGAATTTTACAGTTGTATCTGGTATATTAATTATGCCAAAGACTATAGAGCATCATTCGTTCAGGTTTAGATAGTTAAATTACCATTCTTTTTTTTTGTCACGCAATTTGTAAAAATACACGAATTAATTTTATAGATACAGAGAGTTAGGCATTAATTGAACATTATTCATCTACTATATTCATATATATAAATAAAAATGTAAATGTTTGTGTATAGAAATGTCTAATCTCCGAAAGTTCTCTACCGATCGCTTTGAAAATTTGACAAAAGTTGGCATTCGTATACAGAAATGTTTATATATTTTTATTTATATATCGGTGTATATAAAAAAGTTTAGAAATCAGAAAAAATAACGTTTGCGCCTCCTGCAGTGACACAGACGAACTAAACTTAACAGATATGTCACATTGCATTTTCGACGTTTCGGAATTAATATTAAATAATTAAATCTATATAAATAAAATATTAAATAATTTAATGTTTAATAATAAATAATACATTTTAAATTTTTAAATACGTTTATTGAAAAGTCGTGACATGAGCGCCAATTAGCTGACGTAAAAATATACAATGTTTATGTCGGCCATTTTGTATTTCGAGAGCGTCCTTTGTGTCGCGCTTAAAAGAAAACTTTATATATCTGTATTAAATTTTAATAAAAAATAGTTGTGTTGTGATAAAATTGACTTCAGTGATTGTGGTAAGTTGTTGAGATTATATTTAGGTTAAAAAATAAGGGACTTAAGAATTATGTTTGATGAAAAACTTTCATTTATAGAACATGTCACTCGGGAGAGTTAAAAAATCTTGGGATTTGTACTAAGAACTGCCCAACACACTAGATCCACAAGACCGCTCAATCCCTTTTATACCGAAAATCGCTATACTAATTATAAAATCAACTCTTCTATAATTCGTATGCAAAGACATGGAAACGAGTTTTGCAACAATTTAGATATTTTTAATATACAATAAGTATATATAGTATTCGCCAAAATATCACAACAATATTTTATTAATAAAAATAACGTAATATAACCAAACATTAAGGACAATACTTTGCCTCTGGAGTTGAGTAACCCTGCATCAACATACAGGAAGGTTTTAATTCTGCAAAGCAACTTGCATCAGGTTCTACTAATGAGGCCATGTGTTTTCTATATCTCAATATCTATCCATAAAATTCCCACAAAATTCTCAAAAAATCCAATATTTGTTCTATGTATGCGTTATTCCACTAAAAACAAATCTGAGTTCTTCACCTCTATAAAATAAGTCTTCGACAATTACGTAAGTCTGCTTGGTGAAGTTTGGTAATATTTTGTGGTATACATACATATATTGAACTTAAATATACATATAATTATTAAATAATTTTAAAACAATGACTGTAATTTATTATTACTACTGCTTTTTGTATCTTCATGTTAGTTTAAGATAAAGTTTTGTATTATTTGTCAATAATTTTAAGTACTTTTATAACCTGTCACATGTTCATTTGTATATAAAGACACTGTTGTGTCGTTAATTAAATAAATAAATTATTTGGTGGTAGATTAGAAGTACCCGTGGAAATATGGCAAAAAAACTGAAAATTAAAACAAACTTTTACGCTGCTCAGATGCAACTCAAAACCAATAAAAGATTCAAGCCAACGGACGTAACTGAAATGAATACTTTTTTGGGAATAAATTATCTAATGGGTATAAAACCCTTGCCCAGCTACAGAGATTATTGGAGTTCAAGTCCTGATCTTCAAGATAGTTATATTAGTCAATTGATGCCTGTCAATAGATTTAGTTAGCTCCTAAATCACGTACATCTGAATGACAATTCGCTTCAGCCTGAAAGAAATTCATCAGACTTTGAGAAGTTATATAAAGTGCGACCATTTCTAAACGAATTATCAAAGAAAGTAGGAATATCAAAAGTATCTTTTTTATATAGAATTTAATTTTATCTCTATGTTTATATTTAAAAATCTATCAAATCGTATTCACAATTTTATATGTTTTAGTTTTAACTTTCTTTCTTCTTTTTCAGTGCAATCGATCTGCTTTAGCTCATCAAAATGTCGGGGAAGCAGCAGAATGACGTGTATCCAGACTTGAAGATTCACGGGGATCGCGTTCTGCAGCTTCAGAACTGGTTCGTTCTTAACAGAATGTACGCGATAGGCTGATAGGGGCTGAAAAAGGTCAGTAGGAATATCAAAAGTATCTTTTTTATATAGAATTCATTTTATCGCTATGTTTATATTTCAAAATCTATCAAATCGTATGTAGAAATGGAGATTTTTTAAAATTAGTTCCAATTATCTCTCTGTCTTCCCTTAACATTTAATTAGTTACTTTTATGTTTCGCAATTTTATATGTTGCCTGAAATACTTTACTTTGTGCGACACGTAAAGACGTTGAAATTAACTAATATGCGTGTCTAGCTGCAAAACGATCGATCAGCTGAGATATTCTCACATCAATTGCTGGCAATTGGGAACGGAAAGGTGCCGGTTGATATGACCTCAGGACGAATTTCATTGTCTCATAACTTCTGCAATTTAGTGATGTCAAAAGAAGAATTGGTTGAAAAAGTATTTCCCAATATTCAAATAATTTATAAGAATCACGATTAGCTGAGTGAACGAGCTATTGTTGCCGCCAAGAACAAAGACGTCTACGAACTTACCAATATTATACAGTTCCTTTTTTAATGTTTAACAATTTTATGTGTTTTTGTTATAACTTTCTTTCTTCTTTTTCAGTGCAATCGATCTTTCATTTGAATTCAAATCATATCGTGAATTGACCTCTTGGAGTGACGCGATTATTTGCGAGCACGGCGATAAACGCGACAGACTGAGAGTGGCTGAAAGACATCAAAAATATTGTATACCAACAAGCATTGGGAAATTAAACATATCAGAAACATGTGCTTTCTCTTTTCTTTCTTTTCCATTTAACCAGACTGAGCCACAGCAACGCGTGGCCGGGTACAGCTAGTTAAATATAAAAATTCAACGCTAGATCAAAATATGTACATTGTACATAATAACCAACAAGTTTATTTTTCTCTCTGGTCGTCGGCCCGGGAAAGTTGTGCCATTGTCGGTTAAAAAAAATCAAACTTTTTTTTACACTAAATTCATCTTAATTTAGATCATATAACAAATAACCGTTCATACTACCATTATTTATATATGTATTATATTATAACTTAGATTGTGTACATATTTGTGGTTAATTTCATCGTAGATCTAAAAGTAGGTAGTTTTATTTTCTCTCTTTAAATTTTTTTCTTTGTGTCGTCTTTTTTTTCTCTTTTTTTTTTAGTACGTAGGTTATGATTCCACGAATGATTCCACACAAACCTCCTGATCCCAAATCACCAGATTTAAACTCTGATAGTGAACTATTAACTGAAGAGGAAATCCCGGTCTCGTCCTTCACAGAAGTGAAAAATAAAACCAAACGAAAGAGAACGAGGAACCTAAAGCCTGGGAGCCGCCAGAAATCACCGGAAAGAAAAGTAACCCCTCTTACTGTACCATCTGAAATACCTCAAACAGTCACAACCCCTACAACATCCTCCCCTATACCCCGTGCAACCCTGTCTCCACCCCAGGTAAGGGAATACGGCAAACATGACCGATCCCCTTACGTGGTACATGTACAAAAAACATCCGAGTCACCAGGAACATCCATCAACTCAATTTCTTTTGGGATGTTTCTTAAAAAAAAAAAAATTCCGGACATTTCGCCAAGAAACGGCATAAAATTAATAGGCCGAAATAGATTGGCTGTAGCTTTCGATAAATTCTCATCAGCTTATAATTTCCTTCAAAATGGAGCCCTTGCCGAGTATGGATTTAAATAATTTATTCCTTCTTTCATGGTCACCAAAATGGGCCTCGTAAGAGGAATCCCGGTTGAATGGAAGGAGGAGGAAATTCGAAAAAACCTGGAAGTACCGGATGGCTATGGAGGAGTCCAGAAAGCCAGAAGACTTAACCGCAAAATAACCAACTCAGATGGTGTGACATGGGTCCCTACACTAACAGTGGTACTAACATTTGACGGACAGGTCCTACCTCAGAGGTTCAATGCTTTCTACAACTCTTTAGGGGTAGAAAAGTACTATTTCCCAACCATACAGCGCTACCAGTGCCTCCGTTTTGGACACACAACAATGCAGATCATCCAATCCGAGATGGGATTGGCCAATGAGAATGGCCAATCCCACCTCGGCGAAACCTGCTCCGTAACGGCTCCAACATGTATTACATGCGGTGGACGCCATACGGCAGTGAATAGATCCTGCTCGGAATTCACTAGACAAACTAGCATAAAACGCCTTATGACTGACCAGAACATGTCTTACCAGGAAGCATCAAAATCCACCTCGACCTCTGTGAAATCCTTCGCCGAAGTTACTTTTCCAAAATACACCCTCTGCTAACCACTATAAGTCCTGGAAACCAAAAATGCTAAATGCCACCAAATCCTCGGGTCCCAATTTTCGCCTTCATATCACTCCCTCGACGAAGAGGGAGATTGAGTGCCTCTTATGGCGCCCAAACACAAACCTTCCTAATGGATGTGGCCTCCCTCGAGACACTCCAATCACTGCACAATCACTAGATACAAACATTTCAACAACATTAAATAAACTCATATCACTCATCTCTGGTTTCTTATACAATTCTCCTCATATACCGCCCAACGTTGCCAAAGAAATACTAAACGAAACACAAAATTTAACCTACTAAATCAACACACCTGAAGAAACAGATACAATACAAGGAAGGTCCGAACCGACCTCCCTTAATTAAATATTAAAAATGGCTGAAAGAAGATCTCACATATCATCAAGAATATTGCAATAGAATAGTCGTAGCCTCCCCTCCAACAAGGCTGAATTTCTTCTGATGCTAGGTGAGTTCTGCCCATCTTTGGCCGCCGTCTCGGAGACATGGTTATCTCCGGGGACATTATTTAATGTTCCTGGGTACTCGTGGCTACGGGACGATAGGGCGGATGGAAAGGGTGGAGCAGCCCTTTTCATCTTATCATCCATTCCATATACGCAAGTGGCTCTAGGTTCTCGGGACGCAAGCTTCAATGCAGTCGCTGCGAGAGTCCAGAATATTACGTATATATCAGTTTATATCCCGCACCCGTCATCATAATCATTACATTTCCATCACTTCACCCCCCATTCATTAACCCCACTTGTAATAAATTTAACACCGGTAAAGCCAATTGGAACAAATTCTCCCATTCCCTCGATGCCTCAATACAACAATTAGAATGGCCGACACATAAAAATTTCCATACTCTGTATGATAAATTCGTGGAGTCGATGATCCAGGCGGCTCACTCTTCGATCCCCCTTAAAAAAACACTTCTTTAAGCCACAACTCCCTCCATGGTGGGATGAAGAGTGTTCAAATGCAATTAAATCCCGGGAAAAAAGTGTACCAATCCTATAAAAATAATATGACAGAGACAAACTTCCTCCTTTTTTGTAAAGTACAAACCGTCACAAAACGCTTGCTTTCTAATAAGAAGAAAGATGGATGGATACGATTTTGTCACACCTTTTCGCCAGAAACTCCAATATCGACAGTGTGGGAGAATGTGAAGAACTTTAGGTCCGTCTACTCAACCCGCTTACACAAAATACCAACAGAGTGTTGGGTTCACACCTTTTAAAATAAAATTGCTCCTTCTTCATCTCCAGCCCAATATGACGTGCCATATACACAATTTCTCACCTCTCATAATCATCCTCTAGGTGCGCCCTTCACAGAAAATGAACTCAACATGGTTTTGTCCAACCTAATGGACTCCTCCCCAGGGTTGGGCAACATCCCATATTCATTTTTAGTGAAAACCCTACCCTACACCAGGAAATATTACCTAACACTGGTCAATTGCATTTTCAACACAGGAAAAATTTCCATAGACCAATAGCCCTTGCATCAACTTTGGGAAAAATTACAGAACATCTTATTAAAAACCGCCTTGAATGGTTTGTAGAACATAATAAAATTCTGGATATTAATCAATTTGGTTCCCGTAAATCACGTAGTGCTATGGATAATTTAGTTATTCTCACTACTGATATTCATTCCGCATTTACTTATCAAAAACCACTTATAGCCGCTTTCTTAGATATTACCTCAGCTTATGACAATGCCATTTTATATATTTTAAAACAAAATATGTTACACAAAAAACACCCAACAAAATCACCCACCTCATATTTAACCTTTTATCAGAACGCTCCATATTTCTATCAGTGGATGAGGTGTCTTTCACAAGAACAGTTTGTAGGGGTCTCCCGCAAGAATCAGTCCTTAGCCCCCTCCTTTATAACATTTATACGGCAGATCTTGCTCACCTAGTTCCCCTCAAT
Source organism: Odontocerum albicorne (assembly GCA_949825065.1). Classification (NCBI taxonomy): domain Eukaryota; kingdom Metazoa; phylum Arthropoda; class Insecta; order Trichoptera; family Odontoceridae; genus Odontocerum; species Odontocerum albicorne. Next base: position 24,902,905 of record OX463855.1, read on the forward strand.
ACCATCGGATTACAATATGCAGATGATATCGTGGTTTATACGTCCAATGAATCCTTTAAAATAGCAGAAAAAATATTAAGCAATTCCCTCCACTTTCTCTCCAAGTGGCTCAAAAATCATGGATTAGATATTCCCCCCCCCCCCCAAAGTTCTATTGTCGTGTTCTCGCGGAAAAGACAACTGCCTACCACTAATATTTATATTGACAATGTCCCTATTCTTAACCACAGTTCACACAAATTCCTCGGAATGACATTCGACTCCAGGTTATCTTGGAAAAATCACGCTGAAAACATAACATCAACCTGCTAAAAAAACATAAATATTCTTCGCGCAGTATCAGAAGTCTTGGGGAGGGGGGCACACCCAACCACTTTGAGACTTCTATACACCGCCCTCATCAGAAGTCACCTTGATTATGGGTCATTCTTATTGGACCCTTCCTTCAAATATATCCTCCATAAATTAGACCTTATTCAATTTCAGGCCCTTCGAATTATAGTTGGAGCTATGAAATCTACGCCGACAAATGCCCTACATGTTGAATGTGTGGACCCACCGCTCTGCTTCCGAAGACAGTTCTTAGGTACCCGATACTTCCTCAATATATACAAAACAACATCCCACCCCCTTCTGCGTAAATTGAAATCCCTTTCAGATCTCATTCCCACAAACATATTTTGGAGAAACAAAACACTCCCCCCTTTAATACAAAGTTATCGTAAATTCTCATCCTTGAATGTGGTAGTCCAAAAAAACCCTATTCCTCCTTTATACTGCACCCCGTTTCAAGATTTAATTGTAAATCCACGCATTATTGAATCCCTTGGTATTGATAAGTCGAATTATCACGCCAATTATAATTTCATCAACCACATTAACATCCATTGGAGTGACTGGACTGTCTTCTGCACAGACGCATCCAAGATTGCTAATGAGAAACATATAGGAATAGCAATATATTGCGAAAGCTTAAATATTAAGAAAAAAATTAAACTACCCAAATTTTCAATTACATTTACTGGTGAGGCATTAGCAATCTTAGAAGCAATACAAACATCTTTAGAATTAAGTATCCCAAACACTTTAATTGTATCTGATTGTCTAAGTTCCCTTCAAGCAATAGGAAAGAACCCATTTCGATCCCCAAATAGTATAACGTTTAATATAAGGGAAACTACTATATATACAACCTTGAAGAGGCGGGCCTTGATGTCGCCCTGGCTTGGGTTCCTAGTCATCGAGGCATTTCGGGTAACGAAGAAGCAGATACTCTAGCTAAAGAGGCAACATCTTCAGGAAATACAGGCAAATATAAGTACACATTTGCACAAGACTTATTACCTTTGGCACACTCTTCGATCATGGAGGAGTGGACAAATTACTGGAATGCCTCGAACCGCACCAGGGGAAAAAGATATGCATCAATTCAACGCTACATTCCAATCAAACCCTGGTTTTCCAATTATAGAAGCACTCGGAGAGAAGCGGCAACTATAAGCCGAATACGCTTTGGACATTGCTGTTCCACTGTCCACCTGGCCAGACTACATATAAGGGACTCTTCTTTATGTGAGTGTGGCCGGGAGGAGGGAGATCTTGAACATATCTTTTTCTCCTGTTCTCTGAATACTTTCCCTTTGACCTTTAAAAAACAAACAAAAATATTACTCCCCGCAAACCTTCCCCACCTGTTGAACCTCAATAAAATTTCCATATTGAATAGCATCACTCATTTTATTAACAAAAACAAAATTAACCTGTAATAAAATATATGTATTATATATATGATAAATATCGATAGTAAATTAAATTTAAATCATTCGCTCACTCACATACATTTAACTATCATCTTATTGTAAATATTCACTTAGTTGTAAACTATGTAGTTTAGTTATAAAATAGTTTAACTCCATAGTATCTCACTAGATAACAGTAGTCCTGGGCCGAGTTGCTTGATGTGTCATGTGAATAGAACTACCTAGATACTATGAAGCTGACATCACTTGACACTGGCGTATACTCCTTCATATATAGGAGTTCACGGCCATTATTCAAAGAGAGAGAGAGAGAGAGAGATGCATTTGTTTTGACATTTCTAATGTCACATTGCGTAGAGATAATATATTACATTGCGATTGAATATAATATATGCTTTCCGTTTTTAATTTAACGCTTTTATGTTATTATATTTTGTTTTAATATTTTTTGTGATAAAATAAATATTCTCTGCAAAAATATAACTAGGTTGTTGACTCTAAAATGTCTTCTTTAAAAACAGTATTCGCAAATGCTTTACTACATAAAATTAAATTTAGAAACATCAAGATTAAAAAATATTCTACTGTAGCCAAAAAAGAACTTAACAAATCTCAAACACCTTCAGACGAACCATTCGTTATGTTGGAATCAAATAAAAAATTCAAAGTATCTAAAGACGTTTTGCAATACTTGGCAGAAAAAAACATGTCGGATATTCAGTCACAGGTGTCTCCTTTTATATTGAAAATTCACCGGTGCGCTCCTTATTCTTTGTATCTAGTATCCAGCAGTACAGCAAAACATATTTTAAATTGTATAGGTGACAGATTAAAGAGCAAGGGACCTATAATTGAAGTGAATCCCGGTTTTGGGTGTCTGACTAGAGAGCTGTTAAATTACGGAGTTACCAATATTAAATTGTATGAAGCATCTACTTATTACAAAAGTTTGTTAAAGGTATGTTGTCTTATTTTATAAAAAAATTGCCTGAGCATTGAATATTTTGTGTTACTACAATATTTAGGATAGAGCAGGGATAACTGTTTTTTAGAGATAGATATTACCAGTGAAATTAAGAGATAGTTAAGGCACATGGAGAGAATGATTCACTTAAATTATGTTTGTATGAAATGAATAGAGCAAGGAAGAAGTATACCAAGGAAAGAGATAATTTGAGAAGTTTTAACTAAGCCAAAGGTGATAAGTATGAAAAATAGAACAGTATATGTTATATGACGAGATGTTTAGATGTTGGCAAGGCAAAATCTGTGTGCGTGGATAGGGAGAACTTTTCTCTAGGCCTACCCCAAAAGGTACACGGCTTAATGGTTTGTGTAAATTATTTAATATCGAAGATAATAAGGTATATCCTATCAATCACATAAGTGATATCCTGTGACTTGTAAGTATAAAATAATGGTGAAGGATCAAAAATTTATTTCCGTATTGATTACGCCGAAAAATTGATTGCCGTATTGACTGATTATAAGGCATCTCACAATTTTTTAATCTGTTTTTAGGAAAAAAATTACCGAATATAAGGTCCAAGAGCACCATTGTTTTAAGCTATAAAAATACACATTTTCAATTAAAAAAATTTATTACTATTTTACACATACATACTATAATTACAAATTTAATAATTACATAAATCAATTGCGATATCTATAAAACAAAAAATATAGTTTATTTCATATATAGAAAGAAATAAAATTATTTAGCATCTTCATCGTCAGATTCATATATGGCAACAGTATCCTCAGTATAAGATTAATTTTTATTGATATTGTTGTCATCTTTGGAACCGTCAATCATATTTTCCCACAAAATGACATTTTAAGTACCATTTATTTATGAGATATACAACATTTTTTAAATTCAAAAAAAAGGTGATACAATGCAATGTGCCAACTACCGAGGAATTACCCTACTGAATGCATCATATAAGGTCTTTGCCGGTGTCCTGTTCTCCAGATTGCTGCCGTACGCTGAAGACCTGGTAGGCCAATATCAAAGCGGATTTCGTCCGGGGAGATCCACTACAGACCAGATGTTCACTCTCCGTCAAATATTGGAAAAAACCCTAGAGTATAATGTCGATACACACCACCTCTTTATCGATTTCAAAGCTGCATATGACAGCATTAACCGCTCTCAACTCTATGCGGCCATGAAGGACTTGGGTATTCCTAACAAGCTCATAAGGATGGTTAGACTCACTATGAACCAATCACAATGCAGAGTCCGGATTCAGAATGATATCTCAGAACCATTTTACACAATGAATGGACTGCGTCAAGGAGACGCACTAGCTTGTCTACTTTTTAATATGGCTCTAGAGAAGTGTGTAAGAGAATCCGGAGTACAGACAAATGGGTCAATTTTCTACAAATCAAGCCAAATACTGGGCTACGCGGATGATATTGACATTATTGGTAGATCCCCACAAGCAATGATGGAGACATTTGTTCAGTTGGAGAGGGCCGCAAACAGAATGGGACTTCGCATCAACTCCGATAAGACCAAATATATGATAGCCACTAAAGCACCCCGTAATAACCAGACACCTACCACGATTAATATAAGTTCTCATACAATAGAACGTGTAAACACCTTCACCTACCTGGGATCCATAGTGACAAGTGTTAATGATGCATCTATCGAGATTAAACGTCGAATATTCATGGCAAATAGATGCTTCTTTGGTCTGAGAAAACACCTTATATCTCGGTTGTTGTCCAGAAGGACAAAACTTACCATTTACAAGACACTGCTACGACCTGTCCTCACATATGGGTCTGAATGCTGGGTATTGAGTAAGAAGAACGAATCTTCTCTTCTAATATTTGAAAGAAAAATACTCAGAAAAATATTCGGACCCATACAGGAAAATGGATCTTGGAGAGTGAGATATAATGAGGAGTTATACAGCATATACAAAGAGCCCAACATCATAAAATACATCAAAATTGGGAGGCTACGTTGGGCGGGGCATGTAGCAAGAATGGGAGAAGAGGAAATGCCTAACAAAGTACTCTTCTCCAAGCCCCAAGGAAGACGTAGCGTGGGTAGACCGAGGCTTAGGTGGATGGATGGGGTGCAGAATGATGCAAACGTGATTGGCATCAGGGGCTGGAGGAGTGCATCCCAGGATAGGGGGGAATGGCAGCGACTGCTGGAGGAGGCCGGGGCCCACAATGGGCTGTAGCGCCATTGATGATGATGATGATGATTTTAGGAAAAAAATTACCGAATATAAGGTCCAAGAGCACCATTGTTTTAAGCTATAAAAATACACATTTTCAATTAAAAAAATTTATTACTATTTTACACATACATACTATAATTACAAATTTAATAATTACATAAATCAATTGCGATATCTATAAAACAAAAAATATAGTTTATTTCATATATAGAAAGAAATAAAATTATTTAGCATCTTCATCGTCAGATTCATATATGGCAACAGTATCCTCAGTATAAGATTAATTTTTATTGATATTGTTGTCATCTTTGGAACCGTCAATCATATTTTCCCACAAAATGACATTTTAAGTACCATTTATTTATGAGATATACAACATTTTTTAAATTCATTGATGATAGTCTCAGTAGAAATTTGGTTCCAGGCCTGCAGGATCCACTCACACAGATCAGTGATAGATGGTTTTCTATTTTTCCAGTGGGTATCAAGTTATGATTATTAGAAAGCAACCAGTTTGAATACTGTATATTTAAGTAGTCGTTTAAAGGTTAATTTACGACCACATCCAAAACTTGTAGTTGCGAAGTCATCCTTCCAGGAATGATCACCAAATATTTTTTTTAGATTTCTGATTTCTTTTTTCACAAGGTCAGCCAGGTGACTGTTTTTATCAACAAGATTTTCATTCGTCCATCCTTTATTCTGAACCCCCATTTGGTAATATCTCTTTAGGCAAAGTTTTCCTTTTCAAAATAACATAAGGTAAAGTTTTTTTCCTTCAGCAATATATTACTGTCACTCTTAATTTTTCATTCCCTATAGTTTTGGCCATAGTCTAACGGTTAGCATTCATGCTTAGCAAGCGGGCTCCTCAGGTTTGATTCCTGTCAGATTTACAGAATTTATGTTTTTGTGTAGCTTATAATGCTAGATGGTGCTCTTGTTAGCAACATTGGTATCTCAACCTCTTTTATTTTCTATTGAGCTTATTAAGAAGCGCTTTTAAGGTGATCATAATGATTGGGAAACAGTGCTATACCAAATTAACTAAAAAATAAAATTGTTTTTCCCCTTTTTTGTTTACTGTTAAGTTTGTAGACATATCAAGAAATACTTGAGTTTGGTCAGCATTACACATAAAATGTAATGGATGTTCATGTTTTTTTCTTAAATTAATAACATGTCATTGAATATTAAAAGTTTTGCTTTTATATATTATGTTAAGGCATTAACATTGTGGAGGTTTAAAGACTTGTGGAACAGAGTTTGATAAAACAAATTACAATGTTTTGCTTTAAAATCACTTACAAAACATTCTTTCATAGGCATTTTCTTGAATGCCTTTCTTGAAGAATATGCTTTCATTAGATCTTGTTTACCTACCAACGTCTAACATTGTTTTCTAAATTTTCTAGCAGCCGCACAGTTATTTGTTGCTTCTGTTGCATGCACTACCATAATCTTGAAATTGAAACTGTAGCTCCTGCGATTGATTTGATTTTTTTTTTAATTATCGCATTTCAATATGATCACTCATCATATTTTCGAGACTATATAGTACGAATATGAAAAGCGTAGTACAAAAATAAGATTAAAAAACACTGTCAGAAACTGGCAGCATGCTGGGAGTTTGTAAACAATGTTTTCTGTTGAAAGAGCTTATTAAAAAATATTTTGAGAAAGATAAATATAAGTATTTGGGACAATATAGCCATCTTGGTCATCATGCAGTAGTGAATTTATTAATTTTTTTTTGAGTTTTGAATGGAAGGTGACCCTTACATTCGATTTTTCAAATGAAAACCTTGCCTTATAGTCGGGCCAACATGGCACTTCATCTTGCAATTATATTATTGACCTTTTTTTTATGTTTTAGATAATTTTTTGCAAAAAATAATGGCTTAAATTCAAGTTTATTTATATAAAAAATGTTTCAGAGTCTTGAAAATGAATATCCAGAACGAATAATAGATTATTATATTGGAGATTTTTTTGGAATGTGGAAATTGGCTTTCCAAGATAAAAAGGATGGTGGAAATCGCCTCGATGGTTTTTTGGGTGGATTGGAGACAAAAGATGGAGGTACTTTTTAAAAATTTAAATGAATTAATTTTTCATATATAAATGATATAAAATTTTACTTATTGAATTTCGACCATGTGTCTTTTTTCCAAAAGGTGTATGTAATGTAAATAATATTTTTAAGAATGAGAGTAGTTATTGGAATAACATAACTTTCAACTGTAACATTCGCTAACTGAGTTCACCATAAGACAATGTTTTCACAAGAAATACTTTAATTATTAGTGTGTGAATGTAATATGTACATTCCCTGTATATTTAAAACAATGTTAGTATTAGTTTACTTTAGGCACTGAAACAAAGTCTTAGGGGAATGGCACTATATAAGTTCTCAGTTTTTTGTACTAGCTTTGCAAACATCTACTAAGAGTTACTATCAATCAAACACTACTCTACACAATAAATGCATTGTGTAATGTAAAATACATAAAATGGAAAATGTACCTTAGATTGCAATATGAAAATATAATTGATTAGTAATTTGAATGATGTAATTAGATTATTTTTAATTGTTTTTTTTAATTTTTGAGGGGATATAATGAAATTTTATACTAAGTATTATACATCCCAACATACCTTTGAGAGGATATAATGAAATTTTATACTAAGTACATCCCAACATACCTTTGAGAGGATATAATGAAATTTTGTACTAAGTACATCCCAACATACCTACTTTACAAGGCCCTTTTTAGTTGATATGGCATAATTAATTTTTTAGTTGCAAATATTCTATTGGGAGTATAAATTAGTTCGGTCCGTTTCCAAAAGATGGCTCTGGCTGTTATGAATGGTTCATAGTGATAGCCGATTTTGGCGGTTTCAGAGAGGTTAGACATCTGCCAATAATATTCAGTTTATATCGCTTTGAGTTTCATGCAAAAACCTTGTTTTGTACAGTGTTGAAAATGTCGAATTTTGTGTTAACCAAGCAGCATTTGCGGGAGGTTTTAATTTTCTGCTTTAATTGGAAGAAAAGTGCAGCTGAAGCCCATCGAATACTTATAGAAGTTTATGGTGACGCTGCTCCAACTGATAAATCATGTAGGAAATGGTTTCGACGTTTCAAGGATGGAGATTTCAGCGTCGAAGACAAGCCTCACTCTGGATAGCCAAAAAAATTCGAGGACAAAGAATTAGAGGCATTACTCGAAGAAGATCAGAGTCAAACGCAAGAGGAGCTTGCAGAATCATTGGGAGTGACTCAACAAGCCGTTTCCGTACGATTGAGAGCCATGTGAATTATTCAAAAACAAGGAAATAGGGTGCCTTATAAACTGAAACCGAGAGACGTTGAAAGGCGATTTTTCACTCGCGAGCAGCTGATTCAAAAGCAACAAAGAAAAGGTTTTTTGCATCGGATTGGCCTTATGAACTGAAACCGCGAGACGTTGAAAGGCGGTTTTTCACTTGCGAGCAGCTGATTCAAAAGCAACAAAGAAAAGGTTTTTTGCATCGGATTGTAACTGGAGATGAGAAGTGGATATTCTACGACAATCCCAAGAAGAAAAAATGCTACGCTAAGCCCGGTCAATCGTTGCCATCGACCTCAACATCAACACCAAAACCAAACATACATGGTTCGAAGATCATGCTCTGTATCTGGTGGGACCAAAGGGGTGTTGTTTACTATGAGGTGCTGAAACCTGGCTATTCCATTACGGGCGATCGGTATCGGCTACAATTAATTTGTTTGAGCCGTGCATTGTGAGAAAAATGGCCGGAATACGAGCAAAGTCATGATAAAGTTATTCTTCTTCATGACAACGCTCGGCCTCATGCCGCAAAAGTCGTAAAAAAATATTTGGAAACGCTCAAATGGGATGTTTTACCGCACCCGCCGTATTCCCTGGACATTGCTCCTTCTGATTACTTATTGTTCCGAAGGATGCAGCACGATTTGGCAGGTCACCGGTTCACTTCTTTCGTAGAAACCGAAAATTGGCTCCAAACTTGGATCGCCTCAAAAGACGAGTAATTTTTTCAAGATGGAATTCAAAAATTGCCTGAGAGATGGGAAAAAGTAGTAGTCAGCGATGGGCAATACTTTAATTGATCTGTTCATTCATTTTGTTTAGAAATAAATGCTTTTTTGAACACAAAAAAACGGACCAAACGAATTTGTACACCCAATAGTGCAACCTAGCAGAATTATTGCCATGTTGCAATTTAATACGTTTTTCAACTATTTGTTTGAAGTTTTATATATAATCATTGATATTGTACCAGCAGTATTGAGATACACTAAAAATCCATTAATTCGAAATTCAAGGGACCAAATTTCATTAAAAAATTGAATTACGCGATCATTAAAAACAATATGAATTTGCGAGGCACTTTCCGACAACTGCGAATATTACAACCATTTTTCTTCTATAAAAAGATGTTAGTCAAATAAAGTGTTGTCGACATACCATACGAGTACCATATATCCGCAATATTGTAACATGACATATTAAACGGTAAAAAAAGTACTATTTTTCATGGGCAGCTAATAAAAATTACAAATAAACCACTTGAATTGTCACTTGTTTGACTTTGACATAATTTCTTACAAAGATTATTTGTTTATGTTGCATATGTAATATAAATATGATGATGTCATCGATTTTTATTTGGTCACACATTTGAGTACGATATTGTAGAGTACGATTGAAAGTTTTTGTAAAATTTAAAAAAAATTACAAATGCTTATTCATTTATATGAAAAGAATACTCAAAACCCCTTATAATAATAATCAATGTTCACACTACTTAAATTTCATCTCAGAATTAAAATCTCATAAGAGAAAGAAAATTTATAGAAAAGTTAAAATAACAGATACACAAAAAATGCTGAAATCATATTTTTATTACATCGTTTCCTTATTTTATCGGTGGGCTTCTCCATACTTGAAAATCTTAAAGTTAAAAATATTGAGATATTTTGATAGAGAATCTTTGGATATAGGGGGAGCCCTGAGAATTTAATCACTCGTCTGTGCATAATACACCGGTCATCCCGTCTGTGGATCGGTGATTTGCACGGGTTATTTAGAATTATTAGAATTCATATATTTTTTTGGTGAAAAACATTACGAATTACAAAATATGCTGTTTTTAGAATTATCAGTAGAATCTATTACGAAAAGTCAATTTCAGGATCTAGAAAATTCTGAGAAATTCGAATTACGAATTATCGTTCTAATAACGAACTTTTACTGTATTATGAAACAGTGCTATAAAATAGTATCTTCATTATTATTCAATTTATTTCAGAAGGAAGCATAAAAATTTTGGGAGCTATGCCATCACTATCCTTTATTTCTCATCTTCTAATGTCTGTTATATTTCAAAACAATATTATTTTAATGGGTCGCTCAGAGCTTTTTATTTTGCTACCTCCTTCATGTTACCATGTGAGTATTTTTTAGTAAAATTTAATAAAATATTTAATCATTTATTGGTTGATGGTTTAAGCAACATGTGCAAGCAACTTCCCTGTTATAAAAGATCACAACATTATTGAGCATCAAAGAAAGAAAATTATCTTTCTTACATTTTAAAGATGTAAATAATAATCTGGCACAGTATTATTGTTTAAACTGAAGTTAAATAAAATAAAAAAACTTCTGGAAAAAAAAACAGTTAAAAAAGTCCTAAACTTTTGTTGGTTGGAAAAGATTGCCATCTGACAATAAGCCCGCCAGTTATTTTTACAATGAAGTATTCAATAAATAAATAAATATATTTGAACCCTATTTTGTACTCTTTCAGTTTTTGAAATATCAATCAAAAGTTAAAATTTCATGAAATATTGTACGAGTATGTCATACCCTTGGAGACATACTGTATTGTGATCAAATTACATCAAGTAGCTTAAGTCTTTAATTAAATCCAGAAACCTTGGACACTGAGTGACGTCTGCAATTCTTTTGTATCTAGTTGTGAAATCCCTCAATATTTGCAATTTCTAAGAAATATATGCAAGCACAATTTTTTCATAACTTAGCCTATTTTTTTTGCCTTTAATAAATTATAATCTTCTGAAAATAATGGCGGATTTCAACCGTCAAATTCAATGAAACCTAACGTTTTATTAAAAAATTATAACCTAATATTGAATTCTTTTTTTAGCGCCTGATTCCTCAAGATAATTTAACTGAGGAACAATCTTTTATGCATCGCCCAACCCCAGTTTTAATTAATCTTCTTTTTGATATTAAATTATTAGCAAAGGTTCCAAGAAAGGATTTCTTACCTTGGCAAAAAAATCAAAGTCTACTGAAAAAAAAGATCAAACAAAAAGAAGTAAGTTTAATGTAGTTTTGTTACAGATTGTTTATTTTTAATGAACATTGTGTATCTAAGAGTTGAACAAATTGATTGAGGGGTCGATGATTGGAGAGAGAGGTGGCACAAGGCAGATCCACCTGGATGGTGACAGTGAAGTTGGGTTTAGACCTATAATAACTGTAATTCCAAAAAAGATGAGAGTTGAGCAAAGCAGCATTTGATTATAAAATAGTACAAAAGTTGAAATTAAAATACTTTTGTCATTACTATGTAGTAATGACAAAAGTAATGTTAATTGTAGTAACACATGCTGCTACATACTATTATCTCTTCAGGCAGATTGATCTTAGTTTGTTATGAAACCAATGTTTATATCTCACTATGTTACTTTGAGAATATTTTAATATTGTAACTTTATTTTTGTATCATTACAGCTACTGAGTTTTGTCATTACTATGTCACTAATTGTAGTAACACATGCTGTTACATACTATTCTCTCTTCAGGCAGATTGATCTTAATTTGTTATGAAACCAATGTTTATATCTCACTATGTTACTTTGAGAATATTTTAATATTGTAACTTTATTTTTGTATCATTACAGCTACTGAGTTTTGTCATTACTATGTCACTAATTGTAGTAACACATGCTGCTACATACTATTATCTCTTCAGGCAGATTGATCTTAGTTTGTTATGAAACCAATGTTTATATCTCACTATGTTACTTTGAGAATATTTTAATATTGTAACTTTATTTTTGTATCATTACAGCTACTGAGTTTTGTCATTACTATGTCACTAATTGTAGTAACACATGCTGTTACATACTATTCTCTCTTCAGGCAGATTGATCTTAATTTGTTATGAAACCAATGTTTATATCTCACTATGTTACTTTGAGAATATTTTAATATTGTAACTTTATTTTTGTATCATTACAGCTACTGAGTTTTGTCATTACTATGTCACTAATTGTAGTAACACATGCTGCTACATACTATTCTCTCTTCAGGCAGATTGATCTTAGTTTGTTATGAAACCAATGTTTATATCTCACTATGTTACTTTGAGAATATTTTAATATTGTAACTTTATTTTGGTATCATTACAGCTACTGAGTTTTGATCAAGACTATTTATATTTGATACATCTCACTGTTAAGCCAAAACTACCTTGCAAGCCTGAAAATCTGCCACTTTTATGGTTTTTCTTTAAACAACATATAGTCAACAAAACTAATAGAATTATACCAATGCTTGAGTGAGTAAAAAAATGTTTATTTATTTAACCTCGCTTTTAAAAGTATCAAAAGGTCCGCAAATTAAACATTAATAAAAAGACAATGTTTTTTAATAT
>OX463855.1:24915789-25032918 GCA_949825065.1 Odontocerum albicorne
AAATTGACATATTTTACAAATGATTTTGCTAAGTTAAATTAACTTTTCCAGGTTACTGAAATTGCATGATGGGTAGGAGAATTAATTACTGAGCATGTTATCTAAGGGCATTTTTGTGTATACGAGTATGTGAACCAGTACCAACTTAATTTTTGACACAACAATTGAGTCTACTCTTTTATGTCTATTTTCTTAGTGAAATACCGAAATTTCATTTTTTTTTCGAAAATATATCAGTTGATCATTCTGATTCTGCTGTTGGATACTAACATTTGCAGAGTACAACTTGCATGTTGTATCCATTGAATAAATATGACTTTCTGGCCTAGTTGGTAAGTCTTAGGGGTTGTGGGCTTGATTCCCGTTGGTAACCAATAAATAGGGTTCCAGTCTCGTTTTCACTACAGACCTCTTTAAATAATTTCTGGTTGGTTGACAATAGGCTGCTACATGGCAACAACTCATTAGGTTGTACTGTAAACAAAAAAGTGTAGTACAGTAGTTTAACATGCAATATTTTAATGAAATACATATTTTCTTGTAAAATATATATCACTTGATTAATTTACGGGTACTTTCTCTGTTTTTTTATTTAACTTTGAAAGTCGCTCTAATAGGCATTGTACAACTTCAAACGCAAGTTTTTGATTTTTATTTTTTTCATTTAGATGCTTTGTCGCATATGTTTTAGTCTTCTGCCACGCTCTTTCACGGAATGAGTCATGCGGTTGTATTGTCACTTGTATTGTAGGTAACATATACGTAGGATTTTCGATTGTTTTTAATACAGACGCCGAAGTGTGCATATAACACATAGCACGTGCTTCTCCTTATGTTTAAAATTCTCTGTCCTCACGTCTTCCGAAAGGAGCAGAGGCAGGGGCTAGCTTAGAGGGGAGCGCCGGGCATTGTTTAGCCTTGCATAGCGTTTAGCACTCTCGAATATCCCCGGCCGCAATTTCAATTGAGAACATCCGCATTAGAAACTCGCGATATCTGGCTGTGTCGGTGACGCGGTCTCTCCTGACGGCAAACTGGGGTAAACCTTCCTGATCTGCCTGGGGGTGGAAATGCTACGTTGTTATATTTTAAGGTTAGTTCATAAATTCGGGCGTATTTTTGAGAATTTTTTAAACAATGCAAATAAAACACATTTTTCTATTTTAATCAATTATATATTTTCCTTCATTATCAACTTGTTGCCATCTTACAAGTATTTTTTTAATTCCATATGTGTAAAAGGACTGGTTTTGATGTAAAAAAATGGAAACTTCTTTTTCGACTTCATCTTCATTACTTATTTTTTTTTCTGATAAAAAAATCTGAAGAGCCTGAAACGAATGAAAGTCACTTGGGGCATTATATGAAGATTAAGGGGGGGTGAGATAGAAGCTCCCAATTAAAGTCTTTTTTGTAGTGTTGTCCGTGCTGTGCGGTTTAGCATTGTCATGATGGAAAAAACCTTTTTGATATTCACTAACCGCGATCGTTTTTAAATGAACGTTGAGTTTAAAGGTGAAAGCTGTTGATAATATACATCTGTATTAATTGTTTGATTAGTTCTAACAATTCAAAGTGAATGGTATATATTTTTATACAATTCCTCCTTTGCTCTTGGTAAGGGCTTGGGCTATTTATCCTTACTGATTATCGATATTCATTTTCTAATAAGGGCTCTTATTTTACAAAAAATCGATGATAAACTCTGACTACTTGAGTGTACATTTCAAAACAGGATACGACTTGTTTGGTTTGTTTTGATTTTATAAAAAAAGTACGCTATTTTCGGGAATAAATACTACGAGCTAGTCCTGTAGCGTGGAATGGTCTGCCTCTAAGTGCTTAAGATAAAGGTGGCGTGATCAGTTTTGGGAAACAGTTGAAGACAACCCTTTTTGGGAGATCTTATCAAAATTTATGTTTATATATAAATACTACAAACATAAACAACACTCCACCTAAAGCCGAACGTGTTACTATCGAATATCGGAGGATTTGCAAAGATTTTCTTGTAGTTCGTCTTCTCTTGCTAAGTTTTATGCGATTTTCTTACCAAATATTTTTTTCTAAACATATGCGTGGAAGTATCTAATGGCTGCAGCCACCACCTTCATATCCTTCCACTCAATTTATTTTATTTTCTTGTAATATTTTTAATCTATCAATTAAAGTGAATTCGAATACCGAGTTAGAGCGTCCTTAAGGAGAGTCGGCTCTTTAAACGACGCAACATAAATTGTCTTTTTATTATTATTGATGATTTTTTACAAGCGTTAAGAAAAAAAAATACGACGCAAACCAAATAAAATATAGATAGGTGCAGTGTGTGGCGATGACATGTAAGCGATCGTATGTTTCAAATGAAGTTTAAAAAAACCGTAATTGTGATGGTGATGCGACACTTGAAGTTGATATCTCCTCTGGAAGGCCAATTAACATTGACGACGACCAAATCAAGACTTTGATCAAGAATAACACGACATTACTTTCCAACCAACCCAATATCATCGTCTTTTTTCAACCCGTCGTCTGTGAATATTATCGTCTTTCATATTGAATGACAGGATGAGGCTGAAATGTTTTTGTTTACTTTCTATTTATACTGAAGATTGTAGAAATGCGTGAACTGAGAAGAGTGCATGGGGTGACAATGTATGGCATAATACGAAATTATGTAAGTGATAAGGGAGGAATGTGAACTTAAAACTGATGTGTTGACTGAGATGAAGATCACTCTGATATGGTTTGGGCGTGTATGACGAATGAATGAAGATAATAAACTAACAAAACAAATATATAGTGCAAATGTAAGTGGAACGCCTGAGAGAAAAATATCAGACAGAAGTATGGTTGGATTAAGTGAATATTTTCTGATGAAAACGTAGAAAGTCGCAGAAATCGGAGTTGTATAACGAGTGTGAATGTAGAAGAGGTAAAGGATGTGTGTTATAAGAGGAAAGTCGGGCGCTCTGTCCTCTGCCTATTCCGTCAGGGAGATATCAAGTCCTTTAATGATGTGATGTTTTTTGATAACTTTTATTCGAGGTCACAACGCTCTAATGAAATTTCAGTCAATAATAAAAGAGGAATTTAGTGAGTTGTTCATGTCTGAGGTCCTGTTATCTTTGTGTCGAGTAGTTAATGGTTACGTATATCCTGGGACTTATCTATAATATGCATGGAAGTTAATTAGTTTCGTAGCGCTTGTCAGCGAGCGTAATTTGATAGCGGGAGGTATAAAAATGAAGGCTTGTTCTGGTCTCTAGAGATTTCATATTTCGTGGTTTAATAGCTTTCACATGAGTTTAGAATTTATTAAAAAAAACATCGTAATTATAATTCAATGTGTGCTAGATAACAAATTCACACATATCGTACCCATACATAGATTTTATAAAACACATACCTTATTTTTTTTTCTCAGTAATATGCCATTTTTTGTAATGCTCTTAGAATGGATATTCGAAATATATTTGGTTGCATATATATTATATAATTTACCTAATGCCCTTAAGCCGAAAATGAAACAGAAATGAACGTACATGTATATGTAAGAACTATTGTAACATATAACGTCAGTATTCCATCTTTAGATGCCTCCGCTTATTTGTGTTTTGATTCTATTGACGATGCAAACGATGAGAATAAGCAGAACTGTCCAATTCGAATACAATTCCTCAATGAATGAACACCTTCAGGGATGCCACTTCCCGAGTTAAAATGAAACAAATCATTCTGTGATAGTGAGGGGAAAATGAAACAAAACATACACATATAATCTGTTTGACAAGAACGTGTACGGCGGAACTCGAAAAATTATTTTGGATAAGGCATTAAAAAAAAATACACACGTACGAGTACTACATGATATAAACCGTGATGCTTTATTATTAATAAGTTTTCCAGTCGTCTCCACTAGTAATAATGGCGTGACATCTCCGAGGCATATTTTCTACTAATTTTATAACAATCTAGGGGCAACGACTTCCATATACTCGTATGTAAGTCATTTCTGTCGAAATAACTGCTTGACGTTCCAGATCTTTTTCTCTCGGAGCTTGAACTTCATAAGTGCCCACACATTTTCTATAGGATTTGCATCTGGTGACTGCGACGGCCAATCCTTTACGTCAACATCATTTTCCTGTTTCCATGCAGTACAAAGACGACTTCGATGTTTTGGGTCATTGTCCTCTTGCAGTAGCCAATTTTCATTTTTTCTTATAAACCGTCTTTGGGCAGATGGTAATAAAGCCCTCTGATGCAATAAATTACAATAGTATTAAGTCATTGTGGATATTGGCCTATTTAAAGATATATACAAATCATACAATACATTAGAAAGTCAGTATAATGAAAATTAGGAATTAAAACGTCAGTTTAGAGAAAAACAATTGTTCGATTTATCAAAAAACTATTCGATTCCTAAAAACAACGATTTTACCCCATCCCTTTGTGACATGGCGTTTTAAACGCCGCACGACTCATCCTAGACGTTCTGAAGTATAAAGCAGATCGATTGCACTGAAAAATAAGAAAGAAAGTTATAACAAAACATATAAAATTGCGAAACATTAAAAAAGAAAATACACGAACTAAAAAACAAAAATAATATTAACGAAATATTTCACTTCAAACGCAAATCAATCGATGCAGGTAAATTTTAACGCATTTCACGATATAATTTGAATTCAAATGAAAATCAATCAACACACCTCAATTTCACCGCTAATTGCACTGAAAAATAAGAAAAACGTTTAAAAACGAAATGAAATACAGCAGCTATTGTATACAACGCACACAATACAAAATGGCGCATAAAATATCTAGTATAGCGTGTCTTGCTTTTACGTCCAAACAGATGGCGCTGTTTTTCAACACACGTATTTGAAAATTTAATATTTATTATTTAATATTTGTTATTTAATATTCGAAATCAAAATGAAAATAAATCGAAATCTATATTGCGTGTGTTGCCGTCACGTTCAAAAGGAGGCGGGCGCTCCCATTATTTCGTTTGTTTTATATACTTTTTTATATACAACCGTATATAAAAAAAAATATATAAACATGCTTGTACTCGAATGCAACCTTTTGCCAAAATTTCGTGAAAAACTTTCGGAGATTAGAGATTTTTAATATACGAACATTTACATTTTTATTTATATATATTGTTACTTGTACTCGTATCTATAATACAATAATTAACATGTGTTTAGTTTTGAACGTCCTTGGGCGGGCTTTCTAGCTAGTCAATGTATAAATAATACGAGGTCTTTAAGTAAAAATGGAAATCATCTTGAGTTTGGTATATTTTTTTTGTTGGATTAACTTTTTTTAGATTATTTATTAAGGGTTTATAGCGTTTTTCTAAATAATATTTATATAATCGTACAATACAGTACATACATTCATTGTTTCTCTGTGGGGTAATAAAAATTACAAAAAGCTAGATATTTTGATCGCGGCATATTACTCACTTTCCCCTCCTCGTCCATACAGTTTTTTCAGATTCTCTGATTTCCTTCATTAAAAAATAAATATGTTAGTACGAACTTTGATGTATGGGAGTGAAACGTGGACGTGGAAATATACTGAAAGGAGCCGAATAAATGCTGTGAAATGTGTGCACTGAGAATACATGGGGTGACAATGTATGGCAGAATAGGGAACGAAGTGATTAGGGATGAATATAGATAGGCTGATGTATTAAGAAGGTGAATAAGAGCAATAATAAGTAATAATAAAAAATAAACTCTGAGAAGGTTTGCTTATGTAGAATTAATAAATGAAGAAAGACTTACGAAATAAATATACAGTACAAATATGAGTGGAATGCGTGGAAGCGAAAGACCGAGGAATGTATGGTCGAATTAAGTGAATAATATTTTGAAAGAAGGAAATGTAAAAAGTCAGAAATTGTAGTTGTATGAATGAAGAGAAGACGAAAGATATGTGTCGCAATAGGAAAGTCTTGTGTTCTTTTCCCTTTACCTACCCCGACAGGGAAACGGCATAATGGTATATATATACGAGTATTATATGTTAAACAATTTCAATTTCACTTGGTCCATGCATACCACTCTTTAAAAAAACGAATAAATTTTCAAAATCATTGAGCATTTTGGAACAGCCTTCCTCGCAGTTATTCCATCAGTTAATCACTACGTTATCTTGGGAAATATTAAATATTATTATAACCAATGCGGGGGACCTCGAGACTTGTATTTTATCCACCTTGTTCACTTACGAGTAGCCACGTTTGTCGGGTGTGCAACACGAGTGTGATAAGTTCTCATTTCATAATATTATATTGTACATCATTTTGTACTAATAATTCCATAAGAAGTTTCTGCGCGACGCCTCCTGCGACGGTGACCGTAATGAATTGTCACGAAGCTGTATGATACAAAACATGAAAATATGTACCTACATGAATAATGACAGTAGTACATACTGTCGCGTACTCATAAATTGTAAACGGTATCGGTTCTTGTTTAATTTATTTAACACTAATTTGCATTACAATCTGCGAGCCTAATTTTCAGGTGGCAATCTCTTCCGACCAACCAGATAAAGTTAAATATAGGAAGTTCGCAAAAAATATTCTTCGTGACAATGTAAATAACGACAATAAAAGTGAGATATTACCAATTACGAGTATTTGAAAAAGGAAGAAATGCTTAAGAAGAACGGAAAATCGAAAATAAATCACAATGTTACTTAGTTGAAATGAATTTTTTTTCAATTGCTCTTTAAAATATGCCAATTAGCTGGTAACCGATCGTAATCGAAAGTCTTACTCTAGCCTTTGGTTTATTTATAACTACGAGGGTGGGTCAAATATAAACGAGACTTTTTTGTTTTAATTTTTTTATTTGCAGAAAGAAAAATACCATGTACACATATTTTTTTTACATAATCTCCTGCTTTAGAAATGCATTTTCCCAGCGGATCGGTAGTTTTTTTATTCCGTCGTAAAAATAAGTGGGTTGTGTCAGCAGCCAATTGCGTACAAACCCCTCTACTCCATCGTCGTCGTTGTATCGTTGGCCTCCCAGAGCTTCTTTCAGCGGCCCACAGAGATGAAAGTCTCAGGGCGATAGATCAGGGCTATAGGGAGGGTGTTCCAGTCGTGTCTAACTAATTTCCTCCAATCGTTCGCATGTTACAGCTGCAGTATGGGGCCTCGCGTTGCCATGGAGAAGAATCACTTCTCGTATTGGTTGATCACGTCTTTTGCATCGATAAACAAGTTTAACTTCATTCAAAAACTCGCAGTAGTACGCCGCATTGATGGTGCGACGATCGTGCAAAAAATCGATGTGCAAAATGCCGCGCCGGTCGCCGAGTCTTGGCTTTCACATGGGCTGTCTCACCCTTCTTTCTCCACTCCATGCTGGCTTGTTTCGACTCGGGCGTGTAGTGGTGTACCCAAGTTTTATCGCAGGTAACGATGCGACTCAAAAATGCGTTCCCTTGTGCAAACCGCGCCATGAGCCGCTCACAGAAGTGCACACGTGCCAACTTTTGTTCTGCAGTCAAAAGACGTGGAATCCACCGAGCAGACACTTGACGGAATCCTAGGTCCTTTGTGATTATGGACTGAGTGCTCACATAACTTATTTCTATCTCAGAACAAATTTCGGAAACCGTCAAACGTCGGTCCCCTTGCAGAAGATCACGAATGGCGTTAATGTTCTGTTCGGTAATTGTCCGTCCGTGGGCGACGATCATGGCTCTCGTTTTCGACCCCTTCATGGTTTTTCATGAATTTCTTTTGCCAGGCAAACACACGGGGCATTGACAGTGTTTGATTCTCGAACTGTGCCGTCAGTCTCCGCAGAATTTCGGTCGGTTTTACGTCCTCACGAGCGAGAAACTCGATAATTATGCGTTCCGCAATCGACGGGGGCACCTTTTTCTCAGACATCGTGTGCCATACTAATGACGGAATCTGCCGAGACCGGCCGACCATTCTCCCCACTCTTGATATCCCCACCCAACGCTTCTCGAGGCGGCCGCGCGCTCCGTTTAAAATTACGCACTCTGAAACAAAAGTCTCGTTTATATTTGATCCACTCTCGTATATACAGGGTCTTTCAATAAGAACTAGAAGATTTTTAAATGTAAATAAAACAAGTTGTGTGTGAGATATCCACTCATTTTTTTTATTTGAAAGAATATTTTATGGCATTAAGTATGGAATATAACGTTGTTCAATTGTCCGCCGCGACATTGTTTGGTAGCACGTAGTCGGATGGTCCAATTTTCGATAACTTTGTCGCATAAATCTGGCTGAATTTGCTGGATAGCGTTCGTTATGTTGACTTTTTAGGGCATCAATTGTTTGCGGTTTATACGCGTAGACCTGCGATTTAAGATAGCCCCAAAGGAAGAAAGCTATAGGCGTTAAATCGCACGATCTCGGTGGCCAGTTCACGTCGCTGCCGCGCGAGATAACCATGCCCTCAAATCGCTCGTGCAGAATGTCCATCATGGCATGCGCTGTGTGGCGCGTAGCGCCGTCTTGTTGGAACCACATGTCGGTATCCATATCATCCAGTTTAGGCCACAAGAAGTTGGTTATCATCGATATGTAGCGCTCGCCGTTGACAGTTATGGCAATGCCAGTTTCGTTTTGGAAGAAGTACGGACCGATGATTCCGACAGACCAAAATCCGCACCAAACAGTGACTTTCTCGGGATGCATTTGGTGTTGGTGTATCTCGTGTGGATTGGTATCGTCCCAAATCCGACAATTTTGCTTGTTCACACAGCCATTAATAAAAAATGGGCCTCGTCGCTAAATATGATTTTTTTGGCGAAATTTGGGTCAACTTCCAACTGCTCCAGAGCCCAATTAGCGAACACACGGCGTTGTCTATGGTCGTTTACCTTAAGTTCCTGGGTCAGTTGGATTTTATACGGGTGCAGACCCAAGTCCCAACGCAAAATTTTCCAAGTTGAAGTCGCAGAAAAACTAAGTTATTGTGAAAGTCGAGAAATTGACTGCCTCGAGTTTTCCCGTACACTCTCACGCACAGCAGCGATGTTTTCAGCAGACCTTGCGTTTCGGTGACGTACGGGTGTTGGCTGATTATTTATCGAACCGGTTGACTCGAATTTGGCCACCAAACGTCGAATAGTCGACTCGGTAGGACAGTTGTGGCGAGGATAAAAATCACGTAATGCGCGGAATGTTTCTCGAACGGAGCACTGATTTTGAATATAAAATTTGATGATTTGCACACGTTGTTCAACGCTATCACCTTCCATGGTGATTTTCCATACACTACTGAAAAATTCACAACAAATTTGACAGATGTTGCTTTAACAACATGGCCGCTATAACCTAACAAATTTCGAGCGTCCCTATTGACATATCCTGTATATCCCAAACATGTATTATTTACACAAAGGAACATTTACAAAGATCAAGGCTTTAAATTCTAGCATGTGCGAATGTAGCCTCAGCGAGGAAACGTTGGATCACAATATATATTCTATGAATGCACACTTGATTATGTTTTTCGTACCTTTTATGAAGATCTACTTTTGACGTTCATTTCAAACATGTCTACACGCATTTCCGTTTCCAAGTGTTGAGAAAGTATAGTCTCTAATGAGATAAATATGTAGATACAATTGGTGTTTTTACATATATTTGATAAACGTGGTATTATTTAAAATGTTGATAGGAAGGGGTTATTGTGATTGTGCTTCTAGTAGATATTCTGTATTCTCAATGAACGTCATCAACACACAGTTGCTCACTGACTGGATACACCCAAATTTAGGTTGCACTAAAAAGAGGGAAATTTAATTTATTTATCAAATCGATTAAATTATCGTTGCTTATTTTTCTGTTAATTTTTATTTGTATTGTTGTGAAGCCATATTTTTCTCTTAGACTATGTTATAACTACCTTAATCGCCCAAAAGAGAATACATCGTGGAAGCGCTGGCACCGTTTGGCCTATACGATGTTCTCGTTCAATAGTTTATGTAACGAATGTCATCGTGATTACGACCAGATATGGGTCAGCGTGTCGCCCGCCTTAGCACTAAACAGGCGATAAAAGTCATTTAGCCTTTTCTTCCAAATTAGTTGTGTCCAGTTCTCATTACTCAAATTGTTCTTAGTTCTCGTTTTTCAAATTAAAACTGTTTTTATGGGATGAAGTTCTTGTGTAGTATTTTCTTTGTCTTGTAGTCCTATTGTGTTAATAAAGCGAATATATGTATAATAGTTTTATTATATTATATTTTGAATTAACAAAAATATTTTTTAGAAATGTGAAGGTGAAAAATTATAATAATTTTATTCTATAGCTTTCGTTGTATATAGTACAACTTGGCGAATTTATTATCTTGTTGCAATATATTACAACCAATCAGAAATAGGTTAAAGATGCCTGAAGTGAAAACCAGACCTTTTTTTAAATATGTACTAACAGGAACCAAACACGTAACCTCTGGGTCGGAAAACAGGTGTCTTACTAACTAGGCGTCTTACTAACCAGCGCACGGAGGTTAGATTAGTGACCAAAGAAGCATTAGTTCACCTATAAATTATTAGTTGTATTACTTTGAATCATTTTGGAACAAAAGTACGAAGAATTTTATGCATTTATTTTATTACAATGTACGGTCTTTTATCGAACATTAAAAAGGGTTACAAGAGTTATACTCAAATTAGCATTTTTAGTGCGACATGAATATAAATACAACTTGTCACAAAAAATATAAACAATTAAATCAATCATATACAAAAAATATATCCAAAAACAGTACGCACATGCATACCACCTACCACACAAAATACAAACTTGAGACAGGTCAAGGCTTAGGTAATCAAAGGCCCTAACATACAAAAAGAAAGATAAAAACAATCTTAGAAAATAATAACAGAAATATGCATACGTATAATTAATTCACTCCAATACACAAAAAAAAAACAAACGTACACCGAGATTTCAACATATTTACAGAGATCTCGAAAAGTTTGAGAGAAAAAAAGTGGCGTCGGAGTTTTGGTTCAAACAAACAAAAACGCTCTCTAAGATAACTTTTAAAGGCATTAAGACTGTCATCAAATATGTCTGAGACTGCAGCATAGTTATTACCCAATCGATGAAATCTGGGTACGGGAGAATTCGAGTAATAGTTCTACAACTATAGCAACGGAATATATCCTGCAGTCTCAGTACTTTTCGAAGGAATACGGAAGTGAATCCTTTCCAGTAACTTCGGACAGTCAATTGTCTCATTCACTATTTTGAAATGCAGGATCAAATCAAACATCATTTTACGATCGAAAAGTCTCAAGTTCAGACGCGATAACATATTATACGAGTAGTTAACATCATTATTTCCAAGACTGAGCCTTAACCTGATATGACGCAGAAATCAGTGCTGCACCCTGCAGGGCGTTCGAGTGAACTGCGTAATAAGGAGTCAAAATAATGCAGTTTTATTCCGGTTTAATCCTTACCTATAACAATCACTCACACCTTTAACCCCACTAAATATCTTGATGTCATCCGATAACATCAAGTATTCCAATCCTTCGAAACACGCAGATATGTCATTAACTCTTTCACGGCTACGGACCACTTAAATGGCCCATACATAATACGTGCCGTCCTGGCGAGCGGCCTTTTAAGTGGCCACTAACTTTGCATGTCGATATCTCTGCCAAAATTAAATCTTCTTTAAAATTTTTAACCTAAATATAAGACAAAACGTGTCCTCTAGTGACATCTCTTTTAAAATCATCAAAACTTCAAGTACTTGATCCATAAGAAGGATTTAAACAGACCCCTTGCAGGCCGTCGATATTTAAAGCATTTTGAATAATCGCGCCACGCGTTCGGGCGATCCGAAGGTCATGTTTCTAATGACGATTGCTCCCGATCAATATGAAGTATTATGCGTCGATATTTTTTTTGTAAGTACGCGTATTGCGTATTGAATTAATTGCCTTTTTCATTGTTTATGGATTATTGTTTTCTTTGTATAATAAACATACTTTTATTTGTATAATAGTGTTATAAGAATATTTTCTAATATTACGTGTGTATAGTGTCAGCTAAAAAATGCATCGGCGCACAGTTCGACAGTACCCAGATTCGGGATAATGGTGAGTCATATTTTTATGTAGATACAATATAAATTTATTGACTTAAAACACCGCCGCCTGTGGGACACACGAAAGATACTCGAGCCATCGCCGTAAAAAGGTTAAAGAATAATGTGAATTACACCACACAACTTCGATCCTTGCGGCACGCCACTCGTCGGATTGAATTCTCCAAAAACCATTCCATCAATATTCACAGCAAGGTTTCTGCTAGAGAGATAAGACTCACACCAACCCATCAGGTTTCCCTCGATTCCTAGTCTAGATGACTTGGAGAGTAAACTTTTATGATTAACCTTATCGAATGGCTTGAATCTTATGGCTTTACTGAAGTCCATATATATTATTGATTATTGAAGATATCTGTGTCAGGTTTCTTACAACGTTTGATGATTTTGTCGAGAGGTTGTGAAGTTTTTAAATCAACAAACTTACTATCAACGCGGTTAAAGCTCCAGTTGTTTTTCGACGAGTCTCTCTTTGGTTTTCTATTTCAGAAAGTTTTGTTGAATTTTATATCTATGTTTCTGTTTTTACACGAGTGTACCCACCGCACACATGCATAACACCACTGTGCTCTCGGTCATATTATATACTGGATTTTATCTGCCTTGAATTTCAGGTAGTGTTTACATTCTTAATAAAAAAATGTTAACCACTCAAATGCGATTGCACAATATGGTGAAATAATAATATTTTCAAGACACTGGACTGTTAATTTGTTTATATCTAAATTCTAACTGAATCATACGTATGTACATATATATTTTAGGATTGAAAACATGTATGATACATACGATACGTTACGCATTCTGAGAAGAGAAGAAGCAGAATCATTAGCTGTCTTTATTTTTATACTGGATTTATCCGCCTTCTGTTACCGATCTATTATGATTTGAGTCATATTTTTGTTGAATGAATTCGATTAAAACAGCTGTTTTATCCACTTACTCATGAGAGTTTTATATCATATTTTTCTCTTTCACATCATATATCATATATTTTGGGTATAAAAGCTTTTATAATAAAACAAGAAAACTTCTTTAATTTATAACGCGAATGTTACGTTAAGTTTTTTATTAACTTTATTTAGCAAAATACTAAGCTAAGCCAAATCGATAGCGATCTAATGAAATATGATTTTACGTGTATTATTTCTTAGTTTAGTTGTTGAAATGATCTCGTCTCGTCGTGTCCTTCATTGAATGAGAACAATAACGCGCGAGTTTGACGTAATATTGACGGGTTAATCTTATTGATTATTATCTTATCCTTGCTACTTAAATCGGGATTTTCTTTACATAATCCGGCAAATATTAAAACTGACGCAAACTCGACTAAATCATAACTATCCTATCGTTATCTTGGAATAAACTCGAGAATCTCCATCAGATAAAGATACAGTCATATTGCTTACGTACATACTCGTATACTCGTATATAATCGTTTGACGCCAGTACCGTCTTAGGTTGACGGCAATTTTAGTACGAGTATGTGATTAAATATAATTTAATTATTTCTTATTGCCATTATATACGATACTATAGATAATCCCGTTTGATCGAGCATGATTGTCAGCCTGATTGGCTTTTTGTATGCAAACTGTTGCACTTCAGCAAGCACATAGTGTTGACGTATCAAATTCAAAATTTCGATGGCTAGGAGATAAAGCTCCAAGATGATTGACAGGTTAAATATGCTGGTCTTTCGTTAGGCAGAGTTTTTTACATAGCGCTTTATTTTTCTTGTTTAATAGCGCCCTAAGAATGTATGGTTAAAAGCGTATAAACAACAGAAAAACCTAAATTTAGATGTAAAGGGGCCTTAGAATAAAACCAATCCGGAAGTGAATCCGCCAGAAATCGAACCTGGGGCGTCCGCTTACTTAGCGTGAATGTTAACCGTTAGATCAAGAGTTCCCAAACTTTTTTCGGCCGCATACCCTTTAAAAAAACCGTTGACCCTCTAGTCATTTACTTTACTTACTCAAATTAATAAGTTTTTATAGTACTCGATATTAAATATTTCACTAGATAACATGTAACGGTTTTTCATATCCGTACTTGCTTTGATACGTTCGATAAGAGAATGCACATACGAGTATATGTTATGTTTGAGCTACATTTTAATGACACATTTTACCTTTTCGTTCACAAGTTTGGTATGTAATGTGTTTTTATCCAAAAAGTGTTTTTTTTAATTATTTTACCTCTTAATTAAGTACCTATTGGAATCGTTGATATTTTGAAGTAAGAAACAAATAGCAGTAGCAAGGGGGTCTATTTTTGCTGTCGTCGACCCACAATTTTTTTTATTGAAACCATTTACCCCTAGAAAAATCAAATCGATCCCAGGGGGTCGATATCGACCACTTTGGGAACTCTTTTGTTAGATCATGCTGTCGACATGTAGTTTATAATTTTTCTGATGACTTCTGCAATAATTCTGTTTTTGAATTCATTTGTGTGCTTTGAGTTCATTTTTACGAGAAAAAAATACGTAAAAGTACAATGTCATTATCAAATAGTTGTGGCATACTATATGATGTAGGGTTTTTTCTTCTTGATGTAGATCTTGGTTCTGTTTCCGTGTATCTTCACGTTTTACGTAGCCTTCTTGGCATGCGATGTCCTGCTGGAATCTCATATGGTGCTATGTATTTATTTTTATTTCTATCCTATCCACGTGGTACCTTTTTTTCTTCCTGCTTCATCTATGAATGCCAATGTTTCTGCCCCTGTCTTTTAAAAGTTTTTCCCGTGATTGTTCGTAGTATTTTTTTTATATCGGATGATCAAAAAATATTTTCCTAGTTGTGTCGACTCAGATTTAGACATTTATAAGTCATGATCGGCCTGACACTAGTCTTATAAATCGTACGTTGTTATCGATGCGCGTGTGTTTGTTTTCCTGATTATATTTCTTAGACAACAAGTTTTTGTGGTTGTCTTATTTATTTGTTCCCTCACTTCGTTGTACAGATTATTGGAGATGTTCACACCTAAGTATTTAAATTTCATCACTTGCTTAGCAGGCGTATCATCGGTAAATAGTTGGCGCCTGCTCGGTTATTTAGATGTTGTTAAACTTTTCTTTTTGTTAATTGAGATGCTCGTATTATACTTTTTATCTGATTTGTATAACTTTTATAATAATTACTGCAGGTCGTCTGATTCTGCTACTCTGGGGTGGAGTCATGAACTTTTAGAGAATAATTTTATATTATACCTGACTCTTAAAAGTCAGACAGTTTAAATGATTTGAAAACGTTGAAAATAGTGAGTGCAAACTTTCGAAAACGTTGTTATACCATAAAATTCTGTGATAAAACCCTTTCATTATAATTTTCATCTGTAACTGTCCAAAAAGCTTTTTTTCTCCAATCATCGAGAGCAATTTCCATTTCACAGTGAATTATTCTGAACTCGAGAAATTTCAGCTTTTCAGATAGTCAAGTGCTGCTAAACAGATAAGCATTTCTTAGCACTGAGACAAAAGCTCATTCAAACACTTAGGCTAAGAGTGGTTTTTATATTCGATTGTGTGCATGTATTAGGTGTTAACATAAGTTGTGTCCATTTTTTTCCAATTTAAAAATGAGCACCAAATGTAAAACAAAATGGTAAAGGTCGAAATAAAATTTTCTGCTCTACAAGATATTGTGTTTGCTTTTACGTTACATATATTATTTTATTTGATTACAAGCCTTCAAAATGGAATGTCAAGTAGACGAAAGTGAGCATTTTCGACACCTCCTTCTGTTCGCGTTTAATCGAGGGAATAAAGTTGCCAAAGCTACTTGCGATAATTGTACGGTGAAGATGCTATGAATGAAAGGACAGCTCGTCGATGGTTTTTGCGTTTCAAAAACGGTAATTTGGACCTGAAAGACATGCTCCATGTCTTTCAGATCGAAATAACCGTCATTGAAACGCAAAAACCATCGACGAGCTGTCCTTACATTCATAGCATCTTCACCGTACACTTCGCAAATACCGCGAGTAGCTTTGGCAGCTTTATTCCCTCGATTGAACGTGAACAGAAGGAGGTGTCGAAAATGCTCACTTTCGTCTACTTGACATTCCATTTTGAAGGCTTGTAATCAAATAAAATAATATATGTAACGTAAAAGCAAACACAATATCTTGTAGAACAGAAAATTTTCTTTCGAATGACGAATAACATTTACCATTATGTTTTACTTTTGGTGCTCATTTTTAAATTGGAAAAAAAACACACAACTTATGCTAACACCTAATACATACATGTACCTACCTGTGGTTTGCACGGAGTTGGAGGTTCTTCTCTTCTTAGATTAAGCGCGTTAGAAAGCACTCATCAACATACTTAAGTGACTGAATATATATGTAACATACGTTTGTGTGTAAATACTCATTTGTATACATATGCATTATTTTTTACTTTATATAATTTAAAAAAAAAAAAATTTCCCTGTAATTTTTCTTCTTTTTTAATGTCTTGTATTTTTCAATGTAATTGGGCTAAGCCTGTTTTGAAAAAATAAATAAATAAAACAAATAAATAAATAAAGTAACTGGGAAATCCCGTTAAGGTTTCAGACTTCCATATCTTTGTTGTTGATTGTTTTGAAGAGTTATTTAAATTAAATTGGATAGAAAAATAATGTTCCATATTTAATGATGTGCTGAATAAATCTTTGTATTTGTAATGGTTTATTATTATATGATTTATAAGGCTTTTAACAAAACAAAAATCAATTGTCGAACGTTGACGACCAGTGGACTTCGATGAGGACCGCTTAAACCATATTATTCACGAAGATCCCCTTCAAACCACCGTAGAATTGGCTGAGCAAATGAATTGTAGTCACATGACTGTATACCGCTATCTTAAATCAATGGGAAAAGTCCAGAAGTTCGGCACTTGGGTTCCACATGTTTTGAGTGAAAACAACAAAAGTCAATTGTAGAACGTTGTCGTCCGGAACGCTCCAAGTCTTTTAGGTCGAATTTCCGTTTTTGAAACGCAAAAATCATCGACGAGCTGTCCTTTCATTCATAGCATCTTCACCGTACACTTTGCAAATATCTCGAGCAGCTTTGGCAGCTTTATTACCTCGATTGAACGCGAACAGAAGGAGGTGTCGAAAATGCTCACTTTCGTCTACTTGACATTCCATTTTGAAGGCATGTAATCAAATAAAATAATACATGTAACGTAAAATCAAACACAATATCTTGTAGAGCAGAAAATTTTCTTTCGAATGACGTATAATCTTTAATATTTTGTTTTACTTTTGGTGCTCATTTTTTATTTAAACAAAAAACGGACATACCTTATGTTAACACCTAATAGTTTGTATCTTTTATGGTTTTCTCTTCACAATTCATCCTTGTTGACAAAACCATAAGTTTTATGGTTAGTTACAATAAATGTCTTACTCATTGTCGAATGAAGTTATCGCACAAAGTTCAATGTGGAAAAATATATCAAGAAGCGTCATGGGTAGAAAACAAGTTTACTTCTGGATACTATAAAACGTTTTAGATCTGATAAATCCAGATTGAAGAATACCCTTTAATCTGAAACACTTCAATGATGTAAGTTTAGCATATATATGTGTATAATATTTTCACAATTTGTATGCAGGACACGCATGGATTTTTTTGTTTCTTGCCACATATCGTGTCTCCGCGTGATGTTGTCACTTGGTTTAATGAGGATGTACTTTTGCGCCTTTAGACTTCCTCAGATTACTTTGGTCACATGTTTCATCTTCCGGTCTTGCCACACAGTACCGTAGAATAGTGATTTCCAACCTTTTCATCAGCGACATAATTATTTTAAAAATGTATTCACCATTCTCTGTTAATATGCATTTTTTAATTTACGGTGGTGTCACTTACCGACTTGACTCGTATTAATATTTCTTTGGAGTATACTCATATAGGCATGCATTGTGATAATACTTTGATACCCCCTCCTGGTAATAATAGTCTCCATATTACTATAACCCTGGCTGGAGGAGTATATTCAAGGGTCTCAGGGCGACAATGACAACTCAACAGAATTTATAAACAATTTTAATAATACGAAATCAATTAAAGTTTATGTAAGGATCAAGCGTTTCTGTGCAACACAGTTATTGCGTTTTCTCTTACCGAATTCACTGGTCACTGAAGGTCACGACGAAGTCACGTTCACATGAGGTGACCTACATGTTTATGGCTGGTAGCGGTCCAGGCAAGTCAGCAGCGATTGCCCGAGTGGGGCGCTAGGGCGGCTCTAGGAAGGCGACAATTCTACTTCAAGCAGGACGATAGGGTGGCTCTAGCAGGCGATAATGGTCCGGGCAGAACGACAGACCGGTTTGAGCAAAGCGACAGGGTGGCTCTATGAGAGTGACTTAAGCAGTGCGGCCGATTGGTCCAAACAGGATGAAGATATATGTATATGCATATGTATATCATGTGTGTATGTGTGAATGTGTGTGTGTGGGTGGGTGGGTGTGTTTCTGTTTGTGTTTGTGTATCTCCCTTGTGTACATATTTTAATGAGAGTGAGAACGATTTCTAGAAAATCCTTTTTCAATGTAGCACATCATAATTTTGAAATCAAGAACAAGATTATTTCGAAGAAAATATAACAAAACCATTTTTATCTTAATGCTGTAAAATCGTGCTGTAAAAATATATGCGTGTTTCAGACAATAATACGCTCAATTGAAATATATAACTATTTTATATCGTTTAGTTCCGTTTTATGTATGTATTGTTTCTATAAAGCATATCGATTGACCTTTCAAACAAAAATGTCGTGCTTACTCGTATGTTATTGTACATTTTTTGTTTCGATGAAATTTTAAAATTCATGGTTATATTTAACGTTCTTTTGTAAATAATGTGAAATAATAAATTTTTAAAATAATACTTCCCGTATATTATAACTTGAAATCAACGTTTTTTTTGCATATGGAATATGATCAACCAACTTAACATAGGTTCATGGTTAATAAATTAGTTCAGATAGCTGTATAATTGAACTGGAGGTGGTAAGTACCACACGAACGAAAGCACTCCTTAGAATATCAGAAACGAAGGTATTGCAACGTAGAACTGGCAGAACATCCAGACATAGAAATAGAAACATAGAAATAAGAACAATGTGTAAAACCGAAGTCATTGTTAGATAGGGAAGTCAGCTAATAAGATGGTGGTGGAATTACGTTCAAATAATGGTTGAGGCCCAGATTCCCAGTTTAGGTTTTTATGGTTACTCTATAAGAGGTAGACCACCAGGGAGAACTCCAAAGAGGGGGGATAGCTGGTAGTTAACATCCCAGGAATAATGCAAAAAAAAACAAATAAAAAACAAGAAGAAGAAATCGCTTTACTTTCGAAATATGTATCTTTCGAAAATATTTATGCTTGGTTACAATGTCTGCCTGTACTGATGTAGCGTCCACTCCCGTGAGACTAACATATATTGTTTTCGTATCACAGTTTGTTTTATAGAGTTATACTCGTAGTGAATGTAAGTTGCCTACATTCTTGACGATGCTATTACATTCGCTAAATATGCTGTGCTACTACTACTACAAGTCTTAGATTTCTAGTTTCTGAAAATTCATATGCACACTGAAAATAATTTTGATGGCAGAAAATAATTTCTCTAAAAAGCTATTTTTTAACGTAGTTTCTCAGTCGCCTATGGAGGGTGGATACTTGCACACAATAAGCACATGTTGCGAAATTAGAGTTTTCAGAGAGTTACCATTTCCTGGAACATAAAATATTGTCTTAATGTATAAGAAGGTTACCGAGTACTCATTTCTTGCTGACCGAGAATCATGACCCAGCTAAAAAAATGTAAGTCCAGAATCTAGTCTTGCAAGAATAGTATTTTATATTTCTTGCGATTCATAATAATTATCAAATTTTGTGACTCGATTTTTTGTAAAAACTGTTTTAACATAGAAATTTATGTTATGGTAGATTTGTTTGATTTAATATTCATAAACAGAATCAAGGTTAGATTTTCAAGGCAATTTCGAGCAACGTTTTTCAATTGTCAATTTTCACTTAAAAATAATGCTGCCATCGCATTCAATGTTTTCAATGTATTTTAATCAGGATTCAATACATTTATCAAAGCTGAAATACGAGTAGAACCACCGTTAAGTGTTAAATCGTGTAGTTTTATTATTCATATTAACTATTATTTTACCGGCAAGAATATAAATCGCCACTATAGCTATAACTTCACCGATTTACGTCATTACAGTGTATGTTCCCGATACTTATACATACTTTATGTATGCAAGTACCAGGTCTGTACCTATGATTTTTTTTTATAGAAAACACACATTTATTGTATGAAAATGGTAAAAAATATTTAATTCAAAGTATTGCCCATCGCTAGCTACACATGTTTCCCATCTCTCTGGCAATTTGTGGATGCCACGCCAAAAAACCTCTTGCTCTTTTGAGGCAAACCAATCATCGAGCCATTTTCGTAAGAAGTGAAGCGCTGCTCAGCAAGTGCGTGTCGCATCGATGCAAATAAGTAGTAACCGGATGGAGCCAAGTCTGGTAAGTAAACCGCATGCGAAAGTATTTGCCAACTAAACGCCTCAATCGTTTCCTTAACCGGTTTTAATGTGTGTGATGGTGCATTATCATGAAGCAAAATTATTTTTTGTTGCCTCTTTTGATGTTCTGGTCGTTTTTCACGCAATGCTTGGTTCAAATACATCATTTGTTGTCGGTAGCGTTCAGTATTAACGGTTTCGCCAGGTTTTAGCAGCTCATAATAGATAACAACACCCTTCTGATCCCACCAAACACAGAGCATTGTCTTCCGTCCATAGCGATTTGGCCTTCCAGTCGATGTCGCTGGTTTGCTTGGAGTTACCCATGGTCTTTTACGCTTAGGATTCTCGAAATATATCCATTTTTCATCGCCAGTTACAATTCGATGGATAAATGATTTTCTTTTGTACCTGGCGAGCAGCATTTCGCAAGTGGTTTTTCAGTTTTCCTGCTGCCACTTTCGGTTTTCATTCAGTTCATGTGGAACCCATTTTCCCACCTTCTGGATTTTTCCCATGGCTTTCAAACGTATGGAGACGGCTTCTCGTGTCACATTTAATTGATCCGCGAGTTGTTGCGTTGGAGCGTCATCCTCATCCAACAATGCTTGCAATTCGGCGTCTTCAAACTTTCTTGGTGGTCTTCCACGTTCTTCGTTTCTCATGTCAAAATCACCACTTTCGAATTTTTTAAATCACTCAAAGCACTGTGATTTACCAAGAGCATGCTCACCGTAAGCTTCGACAAGCATTCGATGCGATTCTGCAGCAGTTTTCTTTAAATGGTAACAGAAAATCAATGCTGTCCGCAAATCGTAATTTTCAGGCCCAAAAACAGACATGTTCAACGCCATGAAAACATATGTAGTAGTAAAACATATGTATAAAACTTGCATTGTTGTGAGTTAAAAATCTTTAACAAATGTAAACACAAAAAAGCGCCAATGACAAGGTTTGACAGTCGCTACATTGACAACTAGAGCCATCTATAAACAAATTCCGGTTTCATAGGTACACACCTG
This sequence comes from Odontocerum albicorne, assembly GCA_949825065.1. Lineage (NCBI taxonomy): Eukaryota > Metazoa > Arthropoda > Insecta > Trichoptera > Odontoceridae > Odontocerum > Odontocerum albicorne. Next base: position 24,937,529 of record OX463855.1, read on the forward strand.
GTACATCTTACGATCTTTCGAGCCAAAACTTGTTATCTCCACTTAACACAATTAAAAAAAAATACATTTCGTTATGTCTCAGTTATAGTGATATTCGTATTGAAAATTAAAAATCTTCAGTATAAACAGTGATTGACATGAGCCATTCAGCGAATCATTCTTTCACTTTGCTACTGATGATGCTACTTCATAATGTGATGCCGATTGACCATCTCATGTGGGGTTTATTTTTCTCGAGGAAAGACTTCCGAAAGTTCCACTTGCAGCACAACTCAAAAAATTAATAATTTCACCCAATAGGTCCAGGCCTATGTTAGATTGCCGGCAATTCTATTTTAATCTCAACTTTTTCTTATTTCAATCATCGATTGTACGATTTTCTCATTAACTCGATTTAAGTGTAAATAAAAAAGAGGTAATGTACCAAACCATACGAAATACTCTTAGTTTCCCATAAATTCATATCCTAATTTTTAACTTTGATGGTCGGAGATTGTAAAGTTTGATTCCGTGGGATTGATACGAGTACGTAACCGTAGCAGTTTAAAACAGTTTTGTCCAGGGTATTGATTTCAAAGTCAACAAGGAAGCGCCTCCGAGCCAGGAACACTCAGGAGGGACATATTTGAAATAATATGAATATATTTAAGACCTTCGTCTGGCTGCTTGACCTATATTAGAACTCGGAATTACTTGATGTGCATTGTTATTATAATATATCGACTCGACATTTATTAGTCAAGGCTCGTGTGTTGTGAATCGCTAAATTCAAATTGACGCCAATTTTTATTGTTTTTTAGGTTACGTTTTTTAATCGTTTATATATTTATTTAACACTTCATTGTCTAATAATCTGGCATGCTTATTGCGGCTCTTTCCACTAACCAGACAAAAGTAATTGAAGGAAGGTAACACACATGATCGCAAAGAATATTCAAATTATTAATCTTGATTTGTACAAAATTAATAAAATAAGAAAGGAAGGGATCATCAAGAGGAAAGGAAAATCTGCAATGAAACATTACTGACTTCGAGTCAAGAGAATATGGTGAAGCATTGATAAATTATTATAGATGGAAATGATATAAATGAAATATCCATAACTCGTTATCGTCCATTTTCTCAATGTCAACGAAATTAACCTTCTTAATGTTTTAATACGTATTTCGTTGTATTTTTTTCCTGATTTTATAATTCTGTGAGTTCTGATTTATTTTGATAACCGTTCATGATGATGGGCTCCTTTACGAGAGACGGTGGATTGACACAGTAACTCCGACACATCTCCGCGTGTGGCTGTTGAGTCCAATCCTAGACCCGCATCTCTTTCCATATGTACTGCAAACATTTATATAATTCTTCGGTACCTTGTAGAACTGCTTATTTTATAATAGCTTTCTATGCAGGTTAGGTAGCCAAACATGGTCTCGAACAAGCTGCCCTTCTCGAAGAATACTTCTACACCGGTTTCGAGTTTTTGCGTGCCCTTCCCAGTGTAGGATATAATTTTTGATTTTCACATGACATGATCCAAACGAAAATAAAATGTTTTTAATATTACTCAAATAAACCTTAATATTGTTGCAATTTATTGAATCTTATACAATGCCGAAACTCTAAATACTTTGTGTGATAATAAAATATATACATATATACGTCGATGTCGAAAGCATTTTACCTAGAACATACAAATGAAGTAAGAAGGGAGACTCATTGAAATGCCAATAACACAAACATTAAACATATGGAAAGATTGAATGGGATTGTAATCGGCAACTTCATTCCACTTCATTGTGGAGTTGTGACCTCCGCGAGGTTTTGTACCGATTATAACGTCATTCGACACAAATCAACTGATTTCAGGGATTTAATTTCCTCTCTTGTATTGTGCTCGGGTTCGCACATTTGTGTACCATCATTCAGAAGATATTTGCAGAAACGATCTATCGCCCGACATTTAACCCCTGTTGTATATTCTTGTTATTTTTTATTTTTCTGTTGAAAACATTTGTGTTGTTTTTGATATTTGAGAGTTTGATACTCGTCATTAGAAAATATTTTCGAAATTATATACTCACTGTGTATTATATTTTTACTTAATCTTGCTCAACGTTTCAAACTGATAGCACATTTCTTTTTCAGCAGTCATTAGTTCCGTGATCGCACTCAGTGTCTGTTGTTTTATCACCCTACTTTTCGTTGATAAAAGCGTTCAAGAAGAAAATATATTTTAAGATTATAAAAAAATATATTTGTAAAAAAAAACAAAGCATTATAATTATTTTATTCTTATTTATGAGTTGTTAGCTGTATGTAATTCCTCTACATATTGGTCATATTTTCTATGGTAAATATTTACTTTGATTAATGTTGGACGTTAAATTTTTAAATAATCACTTATCAATAATAATTTCCGAGTGGGTGTGTATACTGTTTGGTTTCTAAATCACAATATTTAAAGTGATAAAAGTAAACCAAAGAAATAATACCGTCTCAATCAATTTAAACATTCAAGTATTATTTAATAGCCCATTCGAGTAGAAGCGGTTCTGTTTGAATAATGTATATTTGTTTTATCAAACTAACTATAATAGTATTGGATTAACGTGACATAACACGTCAAGAGACAGACGCCAAAACGCGGATATATGGCTGTATATATTGAAGAACCCCATTCAACCCGAAACAATTGTTCAAGGCGACTCCCCCAGGAAGAGTGCCAGTGGTAAAGCCAAGGAGGATGTGAAATAGGCAGATTCAGCTTGGATGTATACCGAGGTAGAACTTCAGCTCTGTCCGTGTTGGATAATGGTTAAAGAGGATGAAGATACACTTAGGAAATGTTTGTCACTTTTTATCTTAAGACATGACATATACACGTATTCAACATCTCGCGCAGAATTCTATGTGCAGTGATTAAGTTATTTTTTTTAGCAAATTTTACAATTCTGTTAACTTTTCTCTTAAAATCATGTTTCTTTAGGATATACTCGTGTTAACTGAATAACTCTCAGATTTTGGAACCATAGAATGGAACTCGTTCTTAAATACGTGTTTCACCCATGCCTGCCTGTTCGCCATCCTTTCTGCTTTTGTTTTACTTGTCATCTTTTTTCATCGAGACATCCAATTCGAGCCTGCCAACCGGTCTTCACAGTTGGCACAGTTGGAATCTTAAATGATCTGTCCCTTTGACTTTTCATATTTTTAACGCGTTTGCAAAGCGGTTCGAATCCCGTATTGATTTTTATTTTCTCTGTTTTTTTCATTCTATAATTATTAGAAGCCACGTTTTTTTATCATAATATATTCATCCTAAAGATTTTTCTCGAAACGAATCCTCTTGATGGTACATATTGTGTAATCTCACGATGCTTTCTTATTATTTATTTTTAGAAATGTCAACTCCATAATCGTTGCACGGTGAATATTGGCATCCTGCCAGGATTGCAACTATATCGACCATGTTTTTGTGCAAAGGTTTGCTCAAATTTCGCGTGGAATTTGTTTGCCAAATATCTACGGTTTGTAAAATTTGGAATGAAGAATATGAACTCATTTCACTAATGACCGGATCTGTCGTTTTTTATGTCAAATTGACCTTTTGATTCGCACAAATTTCCTCATCCGTGTTATTACGGCTCAGGAAATTTTCGTTTATTGTTATTTTATTTCTAATCGAAAACAAACAAATTATATTTCACATAAAAATTCAGCGATTTTGCAATTAAATACGAGTAGGTAATAATCTAATTTCATTTAAAAAAAATAATCAATAGTATTATACTGTTTATTTTAAGAACGTAGGAAAACAATTGTTATGAGATAATACGAATCCCGATATTTAGCCACTGTACAAAATATTCTGGAATCGATTCGCAAGTATCCATAACATCCCGCCCATCAATTATGTTAATGTGTCGGTTTGTGATGGTTCGTGCCATCCCTGTATTCCTGACGAAGCGAGCGATAGATCTCCAGAGAATATCAGGGAATTCAGTAACTTTTCTCTTGGTTGCCAATGTAATTTTCCGATCGCTCAATACTATCTATACTCATACTCATATGTTGTATCAACAGTTCTGTTGATACATTTAAAACAAAACGTCTTGAATTTTTCTACCGTAACATTCCATGCCTTAGTAGATTGTAGTATTATTGCTTCAACATAACCGCAAATTGGCTGCTATTTCTGGCAAGGTCGCTTTTGCGAAGCGATATCGACCATGATTTTTTTTCTTCATAATAACATCGTATTTGTTTAACCCAATTTTTATACACGTTTTCAGTGGTATCGAGAAAAATAACATTTGAGAGAGCGCTTGAAGGACTTCACGAAGGGTAATTGATATGTTTTGTGAAATCTATTTTTATTATTTGAATTGAACGGGCAAATTATATTTATCCGATCTCTTGACTTTGATAAATCGATAAGTTAGTTGCGTGAAATTTAAAATATAACATATTTCTCATTTATATTACCTTCAAAATGTTACACAATGTCTTGGTTCTAGTTTGGGTGGATTGCCTATTATAAAATCTTACACAATGTCTTGCTTCTAGTTTGGGTGGATTGCCTATTATAAAATCTTACACAATGTCTTGTTTCTAGTTTGGGTGGATTGCCTATTATAAAATCTTACACAATGTATTGGTTCTAGTTTGGGTGGATTGCCTATTATAAAATCTTACACAATGTCTTGTTTCTAGTTTGGGTGGATTGCCTATTATAAAATCTTACACAATGTCTTGCTTCTAGTTTGGGTGGATTGCCTATTATAAAATCTTACACAATGTCTTGTTTCTAGTTTGGGTGGATTGCCTATTATAAAATCTTACACAATGTATTGGTTCTAGTTTGGGTGGATTGCCTATTATAAAATCTTACACAATGTCTTGGTTCTAGTTTGGGTGGATTGCCTATTATAAAATCTTACACAATGTCTTGGTTCTAGTTTGGGTGGATTGCCTATTATAAAATCTTACACAATGTCTTGGTTCTAGTTTGGGTGGATTGCCTATTATAAAATCTTACACAATGTCTTGGTTCTAGTTTGGGTGGATTGCCTATTATAAAATCTTACACAATGTCTTGGTTCTAGTTTGGGTGGATTGCCTATTATAAAATCTTACACAATGTCTTGGTTCTAGTTTGGGTGGATTGCCTATTATAAAATCTTACACAATGTCTTGGTTCTAGTTTGGGTGGATTGCCTATTATAAAATCTTACACAATGTCTTGGTTCTAGTTTGGGTGGATTGCCTATTATAAAAAAAAAACAAATAAATTATGTTATGATTCCATATGCCTACAAATTAGATATTAAATTGAAAATACTTAGAAATCAACAACAAATGCGCTTAGCGTGGTACTGTGACTATGGTATCAAAGGGAACGAAAAAAACAGACTCTTTGGTCAAAGATGCCACTTAAAATGGCATAAATCTTCTCCATAAAGTTCCTGTGTATCTTATCCAATAGCCAGGAATAAAATGTCTGATTACCAAAATAAAGAGAGCTCTGAATCGAGAACAAAAGGAAAATACTATAAAACATCGCAACCGCAAGTGCAGTCTAGCCCTCGGTTTAGTTACTCGTATATGATATGTCCCGGGACTAGCGTTGAACATCTGCGATACGAGTACATGTATAATACGAGTATGTTATCGTATGTCGGGTGTGTATTGGACATTCTTCCACAAAGGAACATCGGACAAAGAACGCTCATTACAAACTGGTCTCCGTTCGTTTAGTGTTAAGAAAGGATTCTAGTTTCTAATGAATTAACGATGTAAAATATATTTTTATTTCATTAACGTTGTATTATTCCAATTTTTGACTGTTCGAGCTTACTGTGAGTGCGCTTCTGGAACATATTTTGTATTCTCAATCAATGGATTCAACTTATGATTGCTTATTCACAGGGAACGTTCGAATTCGAGTGAAAACCCATTAAAACGTATGTTATTACTCCAATTCAGTTGTAGTTACGCTTCTTTGGATATTTTCTACCAGCGACAACTTCCAAATTTCCCATCTCCTTTTCTGTGCATTTGATGTAATACCTTTCCATTTATCTAGCTAAACTGTCTACGAATGCTGTTTAGTACCTTTTCTGTGCATTTAATGTAATACCTTTCCATTTATCTAGCTAAACTGTCTACGAATGCTGTTTAGTACCTTTTCTGTTCATTTAATGTAATACCTTTCCATTTATCTACCTAAACTGTCTACGAATGCTGTTTAGTACCTTTTCTGTTCATTTAATGTAATACCTTTCCATTTATCTACCTAAACTGTCTACGAATGCTGTTTAGTACCTATATTTTTTTTACTGTGCGTCCACTTCGATGAACCAATTCTGTTCGGTACCTATCTTTTGTTTTTACAGTACCCGGCGGTAAGTATTACACATCGTTTGTAGAGCGTCGTCTCTGTCGCACGATGCGCTAACAGTCCGGTCCGGTAACGACTGACAAATCGCGATGGAACACGTGTATGAATAACAGAGACGACGCTCTACAAACGATGTGTATTACTTTTTGCCGGGTACTGTATTTTGTATCCACTCAAACATTTTTTATTAAAACAGGTAGCCTTTTTATTTTTTAACTATGATCATTATATAATTAAAACTAATAACATACGTGCCCTCCGCTTATTCCAGAAGTGACGTTGTGTGATGACGTACGAGTATGTGTGGTGTTCGTGGCTGTGTGTGAATGTAAAATTATATCTTGAACTCGTAAAAAAACAGAAGATTTGTCAGTTAATTTATTTTTTGAATTCTCAATCTGAATTATCGTATTTTCAACTCCGAGTAATAAAAAAATAGGAGTTTTTCGTCATAATTTAAAATTTTCATATATTAATCAAGCGTCTATAGTTTAGAAAAAAACTTTTTTCTCTTTTATGTATTGTAGCTTTGTACTATCCATTCAAACAACCATTTTTCATAACTTGATGATATTTCAGTTCGTTTCTGTTCTTCAGCTTTTGTCCGCCGATGCTTCATATGCCAGTTGAGTAAACAGGGTATTTCTATAGAAAAATATTTTCGATTCCATTCCCTGAGAATGGCTGAAGCGGATTTGGTACAGCCCGCTGGAATTATTAATGCGGATTTTCGCTTCAATAATATTATATATCGCTTGACGTCTTTTAGGGTCGGTGTGTTTCTTAGGGCTTAATTTTTTATGCGATACACATCCATTTTTACTTTTATCTTACGTAAAAATTACAACTTTAAGGAAGATTGGTGAATCTTACTGACAATGTTTTTTTAAACCTTTCAATTTTTTATTTCTTTATTTAGAAATGAAAGAAATATTTGTTTAAAATAGACTTTCAAACAGAAATGAAGAGATAATATTAAAGTATAAAAGTAAATGAAACACCAAAAGAATATTTTTCATTGAACGAAACCTTCGAATGTTGGGACTTTGCTTCCAATTCTGATCGCATGTTAAGGGTACCGGTAGTTTTTTAAATAATGTCTCAAACATTAAAACAATGTTTATATAATACATAATGTTATATAATATAATCTCCCTCAATTAAAATAACCTTGTTCTATCTCTCTAACATATATACATTTTAATACCATTTGAATAAAAAATCAGACTATTTGGATGCAAAGTACTCGTCAAGGCTGAATTTTACTTGCTCAATATTAAAAAAAAATCTGCCAAATATTGTTGCATCGATCTGAACAAATAGCAATCAGAAGGAACAAGGGCAGGTGAATATGGCGGGTGAGGAATTATCTTCAATCAGAATTCCTTTAGTTTATCTTTTGTGATTTTTGCCGTATGGGGCCTTGAATTATCGTGTTTAAAAACAATTTGTCTTCTATTGGCTATAACAGCCCTCTTCTTTGTTTTTTTTGCCATATTTAAACTTTTGAGCTGATTACAGTAAACCTCGACCGTTATTGTGCTACTGTATTCAAGAACGTTGTAATTAATAATCCCTTTACAACCCCACCATACTGATAAATGGGGCGTTTTTTAGCCTTAGGCTCGGTCTAGCATTTGGCATTGCTACTTGCCCTTTTGAAAGCCATTGATCTTGGTGACCTCGGTTAGAGTACATACCCCGTTATTCATTCCCAGTCACAAAATGTTGAAGAAATGGTGAATTCTCTTCTAATTCAATTAAGTTTTGACTATTAGTATCCGAGTGTATCTGCAATCTGTTGAATGGATTTGGTTGGATTTGCCTCGACTTTAATATGCAAAATGTCTTCGTCCGCTTTCACTTCATTTTTTCTGGGTTAATTTTTTAAAACAATATTTCCACTTCGAAATCTTTTGAGCCACTTCTAACACTATCAAACATTCAATAAACTCCCGTAAATATCCCAAATGTTTTTAACTGCGGTTGTCGCATTGTTTTTTTTATGATATTCGCATAACATAAAATTTCGCAAAAATTGTTTATCTGAAAAAAAAAAACATTTTAAACATAACGAGAAAAAAATTATATCTCTTTTAAAAACCATCCTTAAAGTGTCTATTGGCCGATAAAATACAAAATGTATGGTAAAAGTTCGACAACACAACTGATGGTCCAAAAAGGACTATGGAAAAAACGACATTTTCGTCCAGTACCCCTAATATTTTATTAAATAAAATATTTTCGCCAAAATTATCACATTTGCACATCAGATTCGCATTTAAATACTTAAGTTTATTTATTAGAATATAGAGAAATTTTCAATCAAGATATAGTTTAGACACTCGTATCCGAAAAAAATATCTAATGTATAGAATATTGTGAGATGGCGTAGAAACCGAAGAAGACACTAGTAAGACTACGTGTATAGGATGGATAACACAAGGTTTTCTACGTGGCAATGCATGATATACTCGTTGGCAGTCATCTACCAGGAAGATCTCCAAAAATATGGAAGGATAGCCGAGAGTCAACATGTCGAGACATGCAGTTCTGGTGTTAACAAACCACAGATCTAACTTAAGAGAATGCCCTGATCAGGCAGGGCCAGGCAAATCGTGCACGAACTAGCTTCTAAACTTGACCCAACACATTGAAAATGGCTTTGAGAATAATAAAATAACAATTTGATATTTTACGAATATCATAAGAAAACAATGCGACGACCGCAGTTTAAAAAAGGTGATATTCACGGGAGTGTATTGAATGTTGGACAGTACCCTGAGGTGGTTCAAAAAATTTCGACGTGGAAATTTTGTTTTAACCCTTTGTTACCTGAACATAGAAATAACTTGTTTATTGCATTTTTTTTGTTAAATATCTCTTGTAGTCGGATGTTAAACAGGGATTAAATTTAAAAAAAAAAATTATTCTAAGTCATCCAAAAAAGGGTGGTACAAATTTGTACCGTCAGTGAACAATGGCATAAAAAAACGACAAATATGTTTTGAACAATCGTATTATTATATCAATAAATTTTACAAAAACAAATATTAATGAACTTCTACTTTCAATGATCACACTTACCTGCCATTTTCATTAATATTTTTATATCCAAAAATGAATAATAAAACACGCGTCCAATCAGTGTGACAGTCAACATTCATCTGAGATACCTGGTGGCATTTTTAATAAATACACGTTCCAATACTGTTTGCATTGTAAAATATTAGTACACATATGTGATGACAGGGATTGATCAAACAAATTTTGATGTATAATGCTAGAATGAACGTTTAAATCTGGTGGTACAAATTTGTACCGTCAGATGGCAAAGGGTTAAATAATGTTTTTTTTTTTAAATATTGAGCTAGTAAAATAAGAGCTAGTCTTGAAGAGAAAGAAAATATTGAATTGGTTTTGAAAAGTACTTTTCATCCAAATCGTCTAATTTTTATTCAAATGGTATAAAAAGTATATGGATGGCCCATTTCAAGAAATGCCTAAGTCCTATTTCGAGCTTTTGAGATATATCACATTTTAAGTATTCATTTTGCCTCTGAAATATTATTTGAAGGTCTCAAAAACTAAAAAAAAAACAAGTTATAGAATTTTAGGCTCTCTTTATTTTAACATAATACAAAAATATTCAATTTTGGTTAAAAACTTGGACTTAACCGTAAAGTCCGGTTTTTTATTAGGTATTCATAGGGCATAGGGATTTCTTACCAGATAATTAAATTTATTCAAACGAAAGAAGGTTAATAACATAATATTTAATTCAATAGATTGACAATAATATAGGAATAATTATGAATAATAATGAACCATTTTAGAAATGAATGGCTTTTACTCAATTTCATCGGCAGAATCAGCATCTTGGTTATTGTCTACATTAATGCCGTAATTACATTTTAATATATCTTCGTAGAAATGCCTATCAATTTCGGGAACAAACTGAAGAAGATGTTTTACATCCGTAATTATTCCTGACTTCAACAATAACGGAGAACTGTAGCAGTTTTCAGGTTCTACCATAATTTTTCTGGAAACACCAACACGGTATAGATGAAGTATTGAAAAGAACCTGTCATACTGGGACAGAGTTTAGGTCGACTAGTTCGTCCAAGTCGTATAGCTCGACATTTCGAAATTCCCGGAATAGACGCTTTAATATAACCTCCACAAAGCCTTTTATAGTCTTTCACTTTGATAACTCTTTCTAAAGCATAATTGCTTCGCAAATTACGCTCAAGAAAAACCATTTCAAACGGATTTGTCATCTTGCTCGTTTTGATTAGTTCAATATAATATTTAGGTGAATATACATTATATTATCTTTTTTCTTTCGATCAGAGCGAAATTCCGATCTATTGGCATCATCGACTACCCTGGAATAGGATATTGTATCCTTAATCTCGAATGCGCCCTTGGCATACAGCTGATCCAGTTAAGTGAACAAAAATCGATTTTTGTTCTGGCTGAAACAGTTGTCACAAAATATTAAAAATTAAAGTGTTCAGTAGACTTATGATGTTCAATGTAATCATTTAAACAACTGATAACTTCGTTTGGCCCTTTCGAAGCGTCATTTTCCGTGCATAGGTACATTGTTCCTTTATTTTCGGCTAAATCGTGGATGCCGAAATTATAAAGCCATAACTGACGACGGTTAGTATTCGTCTTGAATATTAGTAACAGGGAGTGCCATATTTTTTTGGAAGTCAAAGCAAATCGATAAAGTGTCAGACTTCTTCTGTTTTTCACAGTTGCTCAATTTTTCAGTCAGAAATCTGATTTTTACAGGGTTGCCATTTAGGGATTTCTGTGATAAATTCCCAGGACTTGGGTATTTTTTATGAAAAAGTGGACGGACTTGGGGATTTTTTTAGCACTTAGGTATTTTTTGAAATGAAAATAAATAAAATCATCAATTTAAAAAAATATTAAATTGAAACCTGTATTTTTTTCCGAAAATTCGATAACATATCCTATAGAGCTGAAAATTCTCTACAAGGCAGTGTTGCTAACTCAAAACAGGCAAAATGTGACTAAGGCATTTTTTGAAATGTGCCATCCATATTGAAAGATAGAATAGGGTTATTTCAATCGAAGGAGATTATATTATATAACATTATTTATTAAATAATTTTCGTCCGGTACCCCTAATATGTTATAATAGTAAAAATAACTTTTTTAATTTACATATTTTAGTTCGTTAGTTAACTTAATGATTCTTCGTCATAATTTTTTCGAGTTTTCATCTAGTAATCGATTTCAAAAGGAAGTTAAGTGAAATGAATTAACGATAAACTCATACTAGATCGTAAGTGTTTTCGATGACGTATCAAAGTATTTATTAACCTTTTAACCGCGTTAAAAATCAAATTCGACAACCCCTGTGCGCGGCACAATTTCGGCGTTTTTTAATTCCTAAGTTTAAATGCGTATTTAGTTTAGAACCACTGATATTTAATTACAAAATTAGGTAAACATAACACACAAGTAATTTTCTGATAATAAATAAAAGTCATTACTCTTGAAATAAAGGAGATAAATTAAATATTACGTAAAATAAACAAACGAATGATACGATCATAGAAATTATTATTTCCACACTCCCCCACTCAAGTGCCTATCTGTGTGTGTGTGACGAGTCTGCACTGAGACGGCACGGGATTCAGTGCGTATTGTATGGGCACAAGGATATGAATTATGAAGTGTTTTTTACTTCACAAACACTATAAATCTCACTCTGTTCACACCATATTTATTGGTCTATATTGAAATACTTAACTCAGAATTATATATTATTATGAAATAAAAGTTAAGATTGTTTATTTTTCAATATTTCTTTTTCTCGTGGTATGCCCTGAAGCATGGTTGGATGATAACATTTATTTTAGTTTTAGCACAGACATGACACCTTCGACGTGGATTTTTGCACTTTGGCGTAGATGGAATGTTTATCTTTTCATGATTTAAATATTTTTTTGGTATAAATCTTGTAGGGTTGTCAGCAGAAGTAGTGGGGCATTGAACTTTGTTGAGCATTACTTTTTTCGAATTTTTCTCAATCAATTGCCGAATAACAGCTAGCTGAAATTCAGCCAGACTAACCGATTTAGATGTAACAAGTTTGTACAAAATATGGGCGTTGAGCAAATACAAATCTATTACATGGAAAAACACCTTCTTGTACCATTTGACGGACTTTCTCATGCAATTTAATCCACTTAGCATCATGTCCGCTTTGTCTACTAAACCCATACATTTGTTGTAATCGATTACGCACTTGGGTTTTTGTATGGCTTCACCGGTTGACCTGTTTACTTTTCCAGTACAATCTTTTGAATCGTCATGAAGAGTGGTAAGCATGTGCACGTCGCGCCGATCACACCATTTCAGCGCCAGCAATTTTCTATTGTTAAAAGATTCCACTTCTCGCTTTTTCAATTGTTTAAACTTTGGCATGCCTTTTCGGTTTTTACGCACTGTTCCACAAGCATTTGTTTTGTTTTCATATAATCTTTTAAAGAGTTCAGGGCTAGTGTACCAGTTATCACAAAACAAACTGTGTCCTTTTCCGATATAATTATTTAACAGAGTTGTGACCACTGAACCAGATATACCGAGTCCCATTTCATTGTCAATTTCAGTTTGAGATCCTGTATAAATTATGAAATCTAATATATATCCAGTCATCACGTCACAGAGTACAAACATTTTTATTCCAAATCTATGCCGTTTTGACGGGATATATTGTTTGAAAACCAAGCGCCCTTTGAAAGCAATTATGCTTTCATCTATGCAGAGATTCTGAAGAGGTGCGAAGGTTTCTTTAAATATTTTTCTGGTAAAATCAATCAAAACTTTTATTTTATGCAGTCTATCTGATGATTTTGATGCGTTGTCACTAAAATGTAGCATCTGTAAAATGAGCTCAAATCGGTCCCTAGACATTGTTTGCCCGAAAATAGGACTCAGCAGAAGAGGATCTGTTGACTAGTGCTCCTCGATGGTAAGATGACGATTCCTCGTCATTAACATTGTAACTGCTACAAATATGTACATTTCGTAAATAAATGTATCATACCATCTTCTTATCCTTGATTTATCTCCAAAACTTTTATTATTAACTTCATGTTGATAAAAACTATTCGTTTCGTCAACAATTTTGCTAGTTATATCTTCATTGAGAAAATGTTCAAAATAGTCAAGTTCGGTGGAGTTTTCAGAAAACGTAATGTCTGGATTCACTCCTGAAAATGCGTTGAAATTATGAATAACCGGAATATGTGAACCCGAAAGCCACCAAGATGAATACGTTTCTGTAGACGATTCACCGCCAAATCCAACATTTTCATCATTATCAGAATCAATAACATCACTAAGGTTCGAAATATTATCGTCTTCACTAACACTTGATCCGTAATTTGACCCAAGTTCACATACGTAATCGCCAATTTCTTCTTCACTTAGACCACGTTTAGTCATAATGAATATAACGTGTTAAAAATAATAAAACAAAATTTAAAATTTATTGATTTCAAATACAAATATCAAATTTGAAATCAAAACACTAAAAACTGACAATAACTAAACGAACCATACACAATTATATAGTCACTAATTAAAAATATTTGAAAAGAAATAAAAAAAATCAGATTGAATGCTGCTCGTATATAAAATATTTAGTAATGTTTACGTAAGCGAGAGACGCGCCACGTATCACTGGACCGCGCCAGTGTCGTGTGTCACATACTGTTCACACATATTGCCATGCGTCACACATACGACACGCGATAGTAGGAAATAAATATTTGAGAAACAATCTGCGCTCTGTTTATTCAAAAATATTTCATAAACTAATACATTATTTGACAAGGTTTCGAGATATGTCGCTAGAATAAAGAATATTTTAAATTTTAGTTTAGTTTTTATCCCGGTTTTGTGTCATTCTTTATAAGTATTTGTCGTTTCAAATTTGAGTTGTCGTCAGATCACAGACGTCTGTGCGCTTAGCGGGCTAATGTTGTCAAATCAAATCACAGGCGTTTGTGCGCGCCGCGGGGAAAGAGTTAATATATCTATTGTATCCAGTAACTTTTGTTTACAATTTTTTAACTTTCAATATTTTTATCTCTAGACCTACATAATATATGATGGTGTCATTAAATTATTGCAAATCACATAGAATTTCACTCAATACAATACAAAAAGTAGAGTGCTAGAACTGTTGCCGCGTAACTCAATGCCGATCAGACGAGTCTGCGTTAAATATTGTAGTTTACATATCGAAAGATTAATAATATCCTGACAAGTCGTGTTATTAACAACAAGAAAGCGTAACAAGTTACCAAATATTCGCAAAACAGTTTTTACCAATTGACGAATCATATGGGTTGCCTGAAGTCTAGTATACGAGCCCATGGGCACTTATTTTTTTAACTGAATATAACATATGGATACTCTAAAATACACCACAGTTTATATGATACTACCTTGATCAAAAAGTTTTAGGACTTTATTCATAAAATCGAAAATACAAGTTTATTCATCAAAATCGATATGGTCCCCTTCAAAGTACTCCCCATCGACTGCAACGCACTTACGCCAGCGCTTGATCCAATCCTCGAAACACCGCTGGTACTCAATTTTCGGTATGTCCATCAGAGCCGTCTTCGATTTTTTCATGACATCCTCTCGGGTGCTGTAACGCGTTCCGCAAGGCGGTTTTTTAAGTCAGTTGAACAGGAAAAAGTCGCAGGGAGCCAGACCATGTGAATTCAAAGGCTGCTGGATAGTAATCGAGTTGTTTTTGGTCAAAAACTCTTGGAAATCATGTCTTTCGCGATTTCAACGCGGTCCTTTTCTGCATGAAATTGAGGTCTTTCGGCACCAGTTTTGCAGCGACACGTCTGAGGCCCAAATCACTAACCAAAATGTCTTGAGCGGATCTATAAGCGATGTTCAAGTCCTCTGCCAGCTCTCTGATGGTCAATTTGCGGTTTTCGGCCAACATTTCTTTGATTTTATCGATGTTTTCATCGGTTTTCGATTGCCACTGCGTTCGTCATCCTCGACCGACTCACGACCACTTCTGAAGCGTTCTTGCCACCAAAAAACACTTCTCCAACATTTCCAAGGTCTGCGGACCGTTAAATCCGTTTTTCACACAAAATTTAATGCAAACTCGTTGATGCACAGTTGACGCCATTTTCAAACTTGTAAAAAATCGAAAACACGCACAAAGGTAGATGTATTCAGTACAGCGTAACTTTTACAAATGTCGAGCTATAACGCTGAAATTTGGAGGGAAGTGTCAATGATAGATGTGGTAACCTAACAAAATAAAAAGAATTCCAATCGGGTGATTGACAGCGCCACACGGTGGCCAGTCCTAAAACTTTTTGATCAAGGTAGTATGTCAAGCAATCAAAATCAGGTCTTACGCTAATATTACGGACCGAGTTGATACAATTAATTACTCAGGTCGTACTTATTCCAATTTTTGGTATCGGTTTATTAGCAGTTTGGTTCAAATGTACGAGTATATCAAATCGCTACCATTTATCATATACTCGTACATTCTAAAATCGTGTAATAAAAGTGTTCATTTCTCACCTTGTCAAGAACTGGGATGATATTTTTATCTTCAGTTTCTTTTTTTTTCGAATATTCAGTTCGTATCAGTTTACTAGTATCTTTTCCCGCTTATACGGGAAATAATAGTAACTATAGTTTCGTTTTATACTCATTTTTGTATGGATCATGGAAAACACAGGTAATAAAATAGGAGATTTTTTAGGAACATTGCTTCATGGATTGATGAAAATGGACCCTTTCATCCAGGAAACAAACGTTTTATGCAGTGACAGTAACATACGGAAGATCTCTGTAATCGAGTTGCTAATGTGCCTGTGTTTCAACACGAGGACTGCGTGTTCGATTCCCGTTAGTACCTAGATTGTTTAAAAGAGGTGCAGTATAGTTGACAAATCAGGCTTGTTTAACACCTTTTGGGTTGGTTGAAGGAGATTGCCTCATGGCAATAAACCATCCAGGTTATATACAACGAAAGTATATACAGTATACAAAGTACATATCGACATACTTGCGACAAAAGTAACATTCAGATTGCAATTTTGATAGCATGGCATAATTAGCTCTATAATTAATTACGAAAATGAATGCGCTGTTTATTCTATGTTTACTATAGTAAATTATCATTATCACCGAGAGAAAAGATCTCTAATTCTCTTGATTTTTTTCATTCATCTTTCAGAGTTTAATTCATTTGGCATAACTAACGATATTGTTATTTTGTGCTTCGTTTTAATAATATGCTAATGAAGTTTTTCGGGGGTTTCTCCAAACTGGTATTTTATTGCTTTAAATTTGCAGAAAGCACGTGATCGAATATGTTTTTATCAAAATTATGACATAAGATTATTTTAGGTCAGAGCCGATCCCAATATGCAGGGAAGTTGTTTTGCCTCTTCTTGTGTTTTTAACACAATTTTTTTTCATTTTCTACTATGGTCGGTGAGTGATGACAATAATTAATTTCATCCATCAATTAGAGTAAATAGTACAACGTTCATTGTTTTTAGGAATATCCGTTACTTTGTTTTCTCAACCCATAAAGCGACAAAATTCATTGATCAAAAGGCAACTTATTTCTGACATGGCAAAATTCCCATTTACCTTAGTGTAGAGAGTTTTTGTTGTTATTTTGCTATTATTTAAAGACTGAAGTAATGTTAAGTGGCATCGCGCGTTAATACTTGTAGGGAGTTGTTAAACATACAATATGTTCTCTCTGTATTCTTACACGACCAAGCTGTGAATAACACCGTCACAAGAGTGATGTTACCGAGAAGGGGTTTAAGGAGGATTTGTGATGTTTTTTAAGGATTTGTGGATGTTACTAAAAAAAGAACTTAATACTTTTCGAAAACGTTTACAATATTAATCAATTTACTTATTTAATGCTGTATTTCAACGAGTTTTTACTCTCCGAAAAAATGCTTCAAGTAGAACGTTGATTAAAATTATTTATAGGTACATAATATGGCCGTTTTGATAACTTAAAAAAATGTATATTTTTCCTCTACATTTGACATTCTCGACACTGTTTGTTTCAATACCGCTTACCTTCATGTATTGGCGCAGGACCTGGCTGGCGGCAGCTCCCATTCCAGCAGAGGTCAGTTGTGACCAGATTATATCGACTCTCACCAGATTCACTGCATTATTACAGCATGTAACCTTTAGGCGTAAACTAGTTGATGGCTTTTTATTTGCATTTTATTATAAATTTTTATTATAAACTTAACGACTATTTCAGTCTGCTTTTTTGTTCCGAAAAAGGATCAAGCTTCGTGAAGTTTCACTTTACAAAGCTAAGTAAGTTTATGTTAGTAATACAATTTTTATCTTGAAAATATATCTACAGTTCAATGTTGTATCATTTTAAATTCGTTATTAATAAAAAATAATTTAAGACTAAATGGTTGTCAAAATCTGAGAAAAAGTTGTATACTGTAAACATTGGGCGCTGACTGCTACATACGATCCAAGAATCGCTTGCATTTTTTTTAGTTAGTGTGTAATTTCTTAGGGAGCGTACTAATGTTAATTTATTTTATCCACAGTAGATGCCGAAATTTAAATAATGCTCTACATTTTTTATGCAATCAAGCAATGACACTAGCTGTCAAAAATATAAATTGTATGGAATAAAAATATAAATTATTGCATAATGTTCTAGTGGGCATAAGGAGTGTACATTTTTGTTGCATTATGAAACGATTTTCGATTTTTTTATAATTAGAAATATATATTTTACTTACTGTAAGTTTGTCATGTAGAATTGTTTCACATTTTTTTGGAAAATCATTAAGTTAAAATTTATTTTCCACAACATTTGTACCAATTGAATAAATAAGCCTACAAGTAAATAATTGAACTTTTTCAAGATTAATATAGATTGTAATTTATTTTTAACAAACACTGAATAAACAGTGTTAGTTAAAAATAAATTACAATGTCTTTAAACCTCCACAACGTTAATGCCTTAACTATAAACAACATATTAATATAGATAATTTTATATTCAATTTATCGTTAGTAATCAAATTATTTCTCGTAAAATGGTCGATGATTTTTTATTTCATCCACCAATTCCAATAAATTTTGTTAATAAAATTTAAATCGAACCGAATGTACGAGTAGTATGATTGTTTTCGGTGCAGAAAGTGATGCACGGAATGGATTTCGGTTTTTATTTATATTTTTACACTTTTATTTTTATTGGGAAAAAAATTATGAAACATTTACTAATTATATTGATCTATCAATTGATATCAATGGCGCCGTTTAGTGACCTAAGTGACTACAGCGGTGTTTATAATTCGTTTTAGTATTTCTCAGAATGTGTCATTTTTAGAAACTTCTTAAAGAAATCAACGTTTTCCAGCCATTCGACACTCCACAAACTCTATGTCATGCTATAAGGCCAGTCACTCTAAAGAATATCAATATATTGTAACTAGACCTGTTAATTCGATTTATCTTAAGGCGATTTATGATTTAACATCCATACGAACTCACAGAATTCTGTCATGTTGTACGGCGTCACTTCATTTAAGGCTTTAAATACTAGAAGACACCGCTTGAACTCCAATCTTTTTGGTCACCTCAACCAGTGGATATGTGTATATTTATTATCTCATAGTTTCGTTTTCACGGTACACAGTCTTCGGTACACAGAGATATTTTTATGTTGCTTCGTTTACTTTCATGCAATATACAAAATTATCTACTATATTTTTAATAACCAGATGACCTCTGTGGCCTAGTTGGTAAGACGCTTGTCTCCCAACCCGTGGGTTACGGGCTCGATCCCCGTAGGAACCCTGATTTAAAAAGAAGGATTTCAGTCTGGTTCTCACTTAATGCCTCTTAAACATTTTTCTGGTTGGTTGAAAGAGATTAATACATGGCAATAAGCCCGTCATGATGTACGGTATACAACGAAAGTGTAATGCGGTATAAAAAAATGACAAACATTTTCTTAAAAATCAAGTATATTTTGTATCTTTGCCACCTTACCAATATTTTGATTTTATTACTGACTACTTGTTATTTTTTTTCTAATAACGACTTTATTTCCCTTTCTGCGCTGAGCTTTTGCTAAGATCGATAGTGCTGCTAGGTATTGGGGAATATTTGAAAAGTCTCGTCGCTATTGAAATGTAATAACGCGTTAACGATCTCGTCGAAATAGTTCCCTCGCAAATAACTCAGTGTTGAATATCTGACGCGCCCGTATTTAATTTCATTACAGAGAATAAGTACGAGTACATATGGTATATCTATGATTTTGTTTGAAATCGTATTAGATTGAAATGAAATCATCGACAAATTAAGAACAATCTATTCAGATAATTTTCATACACAAAGTATTGTAAGAAAAAAGCAAGCGCAACAATAAAAATATAACTTAAGATATATTTTTTGTTTTGTAAACAATTATAATTGTTGACCAGTGTGATTCAAGGTGATTCAGGTTACCGATTGAGTTGAGAGAATTCCCTCGCCTGAGGAATACGTTAAATGACTTTGATCGTTGGAGAAAACTGGATAAAAGGAGATATAGCGGCTAACTCCAGTTTTATATAAAGTGTATAATAATACTGGGTCGTGTTGGATATACTCGTACCATACATACTCGTATAAATGTTTACATATTTTATCCAGCAGAGATCGCGTCATAGTGAATGCCTTATGCCGGTTCCAGTTATTTTTTTAATAGAAAAAAATACGTTTTGATGCATTTATTTAAAACTGTATTTATGTATCGACTGTTACATATACCATATACAGCATGTCCAAAAAAGAGAATTTCGTGAAATGGAAATCAAAAGTTCATTTCAATAACAAATGAAAAGCAGGTAATTATAAGTTTGAAGATTATTTTGTTGTATAATTTGTATATGGTACATACATATTAATGTCAAATGTTATTATACTACGAAATATGTTTTTGTTTGTTTTTTTTTACTTATAAAATGCTGGGACATACAAAATACGGATTTTTTAGGTCAGATATACAATATCACCTTGAAAAAATTGCATAAAGCGAATTTTTAATTAGGTTTATCTAAAAAGGTTAATGTTTAAATGTCAATTTTATCACAGTGAAACACACTTAATTTCAGTAAACCGATTTTTAGCTAGTCTGGAAAAGCAGTCAATGTGATCTTTAGCTTATAATATCATTAACTACACTATAAATATATATTAGCTTTCAAAGTATTGGTTATGTTTCAAATATTGAAATTAAATCTAAATTTCTTTTAAAATGATCAAACTTGGACATGAAATATTAGCGTTTTAATAGTCGTTATGTATTTTCCAAATATAAACATATTTTAACTTTCAAAATATTGTTTTATGTTGCTATTGTAATGTTGAAGACAAATCTAAATTACCTTGAAAATTATTAAATTTGGATACAATATCTGTGTTTGATACAGTCGATATGCATTTACCAATAATTAATATATTTTAGCATTGAATTTAAATAGAAATAACAAATAATACATATGTTTTAGTCATACAGCAGACCTGGGTAATCCGTAGTTCCGATCCTGAAGATGACTACGAAGAAGAAGAAGATTTAGTTAAAGATGTTAGATCTTGTGCTTGCTTGCTGTGGTCCTCAGTGCTGGAAAAATAGGAGAACTCGTGAATAGCAGAAGCAGAAGATTGAACAAATATCTTAAATTGAGTATCAAATGTGTACGAGTAAGAACTCGATTCAAATTAACATTTTTGTATTAATTAAATTATATCGACTATCTTAATTTGGTATCAAAGAATCAATCAAACCTCCTAAAATATCGTATGACGTCCGTAAGACCAAATGAAACTAATGAAAGATAACATATTATGTTATTTTGTACAGTGGAGTCGAGTTTAGGAGAAACCGAATAAAAGAGCAGTTACACTAACCCCTGGTGCTTAGGTATAAGAAAAATCAAACTCTAAATAATATGAATATGCCCTCAGCCTCAAAAAGTAAATATCCTAAAATACAACACATCGATTAAAATAATCAACGAATATTAAAAAAATGTTCACAGTAAAACAAACAGCTTTAGATTAAAATCAATACTACCAATCTTGGGATTGACTATACTGTGCTATTGTATCCGTAAAGCTATACTCAGACATACATAGGTAACATAACATAACATAACATACATCTCTCATGTGAATACAACGTGACATGAGCGTTTCTTCTAGGAACCTCTGAAGCGTTGCGGCCGATCCCTTAGTCAATATAGGCAAACAAGTGTGCAAAAAAATCGCTTATTTTTAGTGGTTCGATGATCTATGTGGTCTGTTCAAGGGTATTTATCAAGAATGAAATCTATCAATATGAGATATCTTACACAGGCAGTATTTATTCGCAGAATATTCGGAAAATGTGTGATCTTTGTGTTACAGTATAATTAATCAATATTGACCTTTTCAAAGCTGGTACGTGTGCATTGCTACACTACAATATCGAATTCTCAAACGTGCGTCGTTAATTGTATACATTTATTTGGAAATAAAATTTTTCTTTCACAAGAAAATGTTCATTTAGCTTGACTGACTTTTTACTCAAACCTGCAATTCATAACTTTCAATGATTACATTTATTCAGACTATTTTATGACTAAAAAAAGTAAAAAACATTTTTCTTGAATAATGTTAACAAGTAAGACTACATTTTTTTAAATTGTCTAATCATTCGTTGATTTTGTTACATGCACAAATTTGTAAAACAACCAAGAATATTCAAATATTCTGTACTTAGTTATAAAAGTTTTGGTTATTTTTTAATGAGTTTTTGTAAGTACTCGTTACTGATAACTAATAAATTACGCATTTTCATGATGGCTATACGATTTATTAATACAAACATAAAATAATAGAACTTATAACTTGCTATATCTATTCAAAATCACTCGGTGGATTTACATTGTTATTGTGGTAACTTTTACAGTTGTAGCAAAACAAGAAAGAAAATAATAACTTTGTTGTCAATAGCAAAAAAAAATCAATTTCTAACCTAAGTTATTACTTAATAGATGTCACTATTATGCATTTAAAATTTTAAACAGGATCAACTGCCTTAAAGTGAATTCATATAAATGGAGGGATAACTGTAAATAACATTATTTCTTTTTAAAACTGCATGCTTTGCATGCTTTCAAGGATCGGGCAAACTTAACAACAGTAACCATGGCCATGCTCTTTTCTCTGCTTATCGGTCACCTTCCGTGATTTTGTTCATGTATCTCTTATATAATTAGGTTGTTTCGAAAATGTCGAACGTTCTTTGCTAGGAAATGTTTGGTTTTGTTGCACAGTTAGGAATGTGCTTTATTTATTAAGTCAGGCATTAAATTTGTATTACGTACTTTAGTCCTTCCGGAATGAAATTGAAAAAATAAGTTATAAACAATTTTTTAGCATGAAATAAAACTTGGCCATTGTACATCTCAACAAATACGCAATGTTAACCAAACATGGGGTAAAGGAACTACTTTTGAACCAACAGTAGGTTTAGGAACGGAGACGTAAGTCTAAAATATAATATGAAGAGGGTCGAGGACATTCTGCTACTGTTGAAAACGACGAATTAAAAGCTTTATTGGACGAAAATAATCTGTACGGGAAAAGTTACAAAAATTTGTTGTTGGTGTGGCTACAATTTGTATATTTAAAGCAACTTTGAAAGGTGGAAAAACTTGATAAAACTTGGGTTCAACATGAACTTAATGAACTAAAAAAGGCCCCTTCGAAACGTGTTCTTCGTTGCTGTTGCGGAACTGTAGTGGTCAATTTCTTAATAGTATTGATCTCAATTTAAAAAAATGACGAGTTTGACTACGAAAAATTACTTATCCGCCTTACTCACCCAATCTATTACCTACCGATTTTTACCTTTTTAAGCACCTCGATAACTATTTACGGCAGAAAAAAAATAGAGTAAAAGCAAAAAAGCTATTTAAAGAATTCTTGGTTTCTAATTTGCCGGAGTTTTATTCTATAGGCATAAATAAATAAGGTTGTATTATAATTCGTTGGCAAAAATGCGTCGAGTCAAATGACTCTTACTTTTATTAATAAAGTTAATTTTCTCTAAAGTTATGTTTGATTGAATTTGGATGTTAAAATCAGCCATTATTTTCGGAACAACCTTAATACATTACTGATTATATTGCAACATTAGATCAATTAAATCACCTAGTATTATTTTTTGATTAGTTTTTTTAAAATATTTTTTTAATCTCTATGATATGACATTGGTGATATATTCATAAATCGCAATTTATTAATACTGATCAATTGATGATTGATGACATCAAGTTAATTTCAACCAAATGAATATTTAACTATGTACTACGAATTGAAGGCATGTTGCGAATATTTGGTGACAAATTAAATAATACTGATAGAGGTTCTGGACACCGCTGCCATGTTCTTTGTGTTTGATGATACCAGATTAAATATTGTAGAATTAACATAATAAGGTACACTATGCTAATCTCAATACGACACCTAAGTTTACCATCCGCCGCGATCGGTCTCCGGTTGCTTTGACATATATTGTTATGTGAATTTCATTAGCACCGCTGAAGTATTTAACGCCTTGCTTCCATTAGTACATTGTTTCCCTGTTTCACTAAGCAAATAAATATTTTAGCGCTTCTGACGTAACGCGACTCCGAGAGCAAATTTTGCTCTCTAAAGCCACTCAATTTGTTAATAATATTCTTCACGTTATAAAATCGAATTCAATTCGTGAAGACAATGTTTAAATACGAGTATATTATTTTTTTCAGGTACTTTGAAATTGCCCAAAGGGGAGTGAGAAAATGAATGCATTTAATTATGGGTGTGATAAATAAATATTCTTTCTTCAGTAGATTGAGCAAACAAATATTACTCGTAGTTGTGCAATTTGAAGACAAGCTGTAATCATCCTACGAGTATTACGAGAAGCGTGCATCGCAATTTTTATACATTTTGGTTATGTTTATTGCACTTACTTGGTATACGTGTATATTACAAACTTTCTTCCAACCAACAAGATAGATGTTTAGTGGGATATGAAAATGCAAACCATAAACCTTTTTTTGGTTTTCATCGATAATTGAACCGATGCCTCAGGGTTGGAAATCAAGCGTTCTATCAACTGTGAGGTCATCAATGATCGAAATCTTCCGTTAAATGTGATGTAGTATTTATGACTAAAAGTAAAACCAACTGGCTTGAAAAAAATAAAAACATCGCTATTATTTGTAATTTGGAAGAGCATAGTTCTTTTCTCGGTTAACAACTCCTAGAGAGTAAAATATTTCTCATTAGTTTCAAGATGTTCGGAGAAATTTAGTAGAGCAAGAACCCCATCAAATAAATGTTTGTTACCCAGACATTTCCTTGCTTCTGTTTCCAGACATTTTACTCTTTATTTTTTATTGACAGTTGAGTGTAGTATTCGAGGATTATTGTGTCGCGTGGGAATTTTGCCCGAGTCTAGTTAATCTTCCAACGTCGTGATCGTGATAAGCTATCTAGCTAGGATCTAACCATTGCTACGGGCAGATCCTAGATAGTCCAGCGGACCGGACCGGACCGGACCGGCATCTTGGCGGGGTCCGGCTGATGAGATAATCGAGGGTATCCATCCAGACGCGCGCGCCGCTTTAATATGTTTTACCCTAGCCTAGTTTTGCCGCGTGAAGGCCAATCAGATTACACTGTGTTCTGCATAATGTCAATGCCATCATCATGGCTGCATCCTTTCGCGCTTTCGTGATGTGTTTATTAATAACGTATCTAAATTTTTATCCTTTGGATAAGGGGATTTTAAGCATGTTAACCTTTTGCTTACTGATCCCACCAAAAAACTACTGAAACACACTGTACAGATTTATATAATACCTGGCTGACAATTCTCTGTTGGTACACATTTGAACATTTCTCACCAACATGAAGTTTGTTGCGGTAATTACTTTCTAATGTTAACGTCAGGGAAATTTAATTAATTCGTAACTAATATTTAAAATTATCACTTTTAATATTGTACATAACCTAATTTAAACTATTTGTAATTCTAGAATCACATCAAATAAATAAGATTTTTATGTGTATTCTGTTATACAGCTATTTATGATTCTACTTTGTTTTTTATTAAGTTTTATATAGTATATGTCAATGCGGAATATTGTAACCACTGTAAAGTGTTTATCTGTCTCAATGAAAAAATACGAAAACGGGTGCGTTGCGTTATCTGTAAATCTAGTATTGATAGAAATTTGTAGTATTTGCGAATACTTATAATTACTATTGGATTGTCCGAAAAGTAATTTAATATTTTTAGGTCAAATTCCAACGCAAAAATACACCACGTGCTCTTGACGGCGGTTTCCGATATTTTCAGTTTATTTGCAATCTCTAATCGTTGTTATTCTCTATCAATGACTTGATTTGGTCGTCATCAATGATAATCGGCTTTCCACCATCTTCGAGTATCGTATCATCATTACGGATTTTTTAAATCGCATTTGATTGACACACACGATCACTTACTGTATCGCCGCCATACCACTGTACATACCTTTTTTTGTTTGTGTCGTATTTTTTCCTTTGCGGTTATAAAAAAGCATCAAGCACAGAAAAAATTACTTATTTTCTTCCACCGTCAAAATGATACCAAAAACCACCAGGAATTTGATAAACAATGACCGAAAAATGCGCTTAACTAACTAAAATACGCTTAACCTTTTAAAATAATATACATTCCGCACATTAGGAATTATCACCGAATATTTTGTCCTAACATCTATCCGAGAAATACGAAACCACTTTCCGGATAACATGTGTATTTTTTCATGTTTGATGAGTTGAATTTTAGACAAAAACTGAATTTGGATGAATCATCAAATTAATATTTGTATTATTAGTCTAATTCGTGAAGAACCAATCTATTTTTTGTGGTTTTTACCATCGTTGTGACAATGTTTATTCAATTTTGTCGAATTTATAACCATAGTATTCTTCACGCTAGTCACCTTTACATAGTGGGGATTGTGGAGAATCCCTGCTGCGAGTGTGGTCTGGATGATGAAACTATAGACCATGTATTTTTCGGTTTTTCTTTCGCGACATATTTGATTCATTAAAAGCTTTACCGCGTCCAATGAATGTTGCGTTTCTTCTTTCTTCGAGGAACTTTTCCATTCATAGATCGATTGTTAAATTTTTGAAGCTTAATCAGTGGAAACTTTGAATTAACTAGAATGGCCCCTTTTATAATTGGTTTTATTATATTGACTCATAAAATTGCAAAATTACTTTAATTTGGTGGCACAAATCATCCATGTTTGGGTGGAATGCCTACTATATTTAAAAAAAAGGGATGTGTTACGAATTCTTCTTTATAACATGTTAAATATAATTGATGGAAATGTTAATATTTCCTTTCAATTGAATGTCTTACTTTTATATTTCCTTCATATCCATATGTATTGCAACCTTGCAGTATTAAAACGATTTGATTGACAAATTACAGTTGGCTATTTGGCTATCAGTTTACAATATCAATGCAATTTGTTTCCAAAAGTCGCTGATCACACAAACGCGCAAGCCACATACTCTTCTTACAAACATTTTCTACAAATTTTCATAAAAGCAGATTCTTAGTCTTGATAAATCTGCGCTACACAACCACAAATGATAATTCGAAAGCTCTAAATTGGAGAGCACAAAAAACTTAGACATTGATGGTAGTTTACGTATAACTTATTCGCATTCTATTCTAAAATTCGCTGACCAGACTGGCACGCAAGCTACGGTTTCTCCGTATAAACATTTTCCTTTTTTGTTAAATCGTTTTCTGATTTTGATAAATCTGACTACAATAATCACAAAAAATAATTTGAAATTTGGCTCAAAATTTGACACAACATAAACCTAAACAGATAATGATATCTGGTTGTTACAAAAGTTAGTTGCTACTCAGACCGACGCGACGCGACGCGCCAGCCATTTGTTCTCCGTACAAACATTTCCCCATTAATTATTAAGAATCAGAATGCTTCTTAACTTTTTTTATACCTTTTTAAATCAGTATACTTGAAATATTCATTGAACTATTATTTTAAAATATCGAGGTATTTGTTAATTCAATGGGATATATCGCCTCTTGAGAATCATAGTGGCGAAACTCCAAAAAAATAAATTTTCGAGTTAAGACTTCCAAATGGCACTAAAATGACTCCCTTTTTATGTGCGTAAGTGACGAAAGCGGCAAGGAGTTTAAATATACTTTCGCCACTTACGCACGTAAAAAAGGAGTCATTTTAGTGCCATTTAGAAGTCTTAACTCGTAAAATTATTTTTTTGTAGTTTCGCCACAATGATTCTCAACAGGCGATATTATGTTAAGGAATATACTCGTACATTTAGGATTTTTTCATCATACGCATATTATTTTGTTTGTCGTACCTAATAAGGTTTTATTTTACTCAAATGTAAATGTATCATATAAGGCTCATTGAAATGTGCAGGCTTTCGTTCCGAATTGACATTTCCATTTCATAACGAGCAAATACCCGTTCCCGTACCATGCAAACAGAGGAATGGAATTCATAAGACTCTTCTGCCCTGTCGGCAGTTCGGCGTATCCTAACTTCTTTTTGGGTCGGCTTTTGGTTGACTAGGATATACTCGTATTTATGGACTTGCTTATGTTACATTGGTTCTGTAGCAGTTAAATTTTGCATATTTGGAGAGTTCAATCCAAGTCGTTTTGTTGACTTCTCATTTTTTTGGTTTTATTTTATAATCATGTGTTGGTTTATCACTTTCTGAACGGTTAGTTACAGAAAACACAATTTTAAGCTTTGATTCTAGACACTTATTCGATAAAATGAAATTCGGTTTGTTCTAAAATATATAACTAACTTAGATTCTATATGCTTTATCATAATAATAATTTAAAATATTTTTGTTACTCAAAATCTAATGTTCTACACCATTTTCCTGTCTGGGCTGACAGATCAGACAGAGCGTCATACTTTCCTATCGACACACATCCTTCACATTTTGTACATCCGTATATCTTATACAACTCATACGATTTCTGTGACTTTATACGTTTCGTTTTTTTACATATCATTAACATTCATCCTTAATCACTTTATTCCGTACATTGTCATACATTGTCATCCCATGTATTCTTTTTAGTGCAGGTATTTCTACAGCACTTTTACGTCCACGTCCACGTTTCACTCCCATACATCAAAGTTGGTATCAAAATACTGTTGGGACAATCGTATCAGCAGATTTTGATACTGTTCGATTCTAGTATATTTGTATGATTAATATATTGCGTATACGTCTATAATGTATTTTTTTAATTAATTGCCAGGAAGATTTACTGGCAAGATTAACCTTACCTTAAAAGATAAGCTCAGTGTACTTATGTAAATGGAATGTTGAATTAAAATCATATTATTCTTTCTTTTATAAATCATACCCTTTTCGGCGGAGCTGAAAATAAGAACCTTTTCATTAAATACTCGGAGAAAGATGTG
The DNA here is from genome assembly GCA_949825065.1 of Odontocerum albicorne. Classification (NCBI taxonomy): domain Eukaryota; kingdom Metazoa; phylum Arthropoda; class Insecta; order Trichoptera; family Odontoceridae; genus Odontocerum; species Odontocerum albicorne. The sequence continues at coordinate 24,966,596 of OX463855.1, forward strand.
CTGGGATTCCGCCCAGCGAATTCCCATTATTTTGTTATTGGTACGACGTGATGTGGAAACGGGAGCATTTTTTATCGTGATCATCCAGGAGATATCCTCAACGACCTCTACTAGCCGGGGGACACTGAACACCACGCACGGCGGCACGGTAATGTTGGTGACCGGCCAATAATGAAATTCGATAGTGAAATTCAATTTCTTTTTGTTTACTTAATACTCTTAATATCGTCAGCCAAACTTCAACAATTTCTTTTTGTTTACTTAATCAATACTCTTAATATCGTCAGCCAAACTTCAACAATTTCTTTTTGTTTACTTAATCAATACTCTTAATATCGTCAGCCAAACTTCAACAATTTCTTTTTGTTTACTTAATCAATATTAATATCGTCAGCCAAACTTCAACATTTTTATTTTTGATATTTTAGAATTTCTTAAGCTTACTCGCAAGAACCTAGATTTACTGTTAATGTCTTTTTGGTTACTTTGTTAGATTTTTATGAAACTTTTTTATTACATTCTTCTTGTACTGATGTTGATTTTTATCTTCATACTTGGATGAGTATTTATCCATATAGGTACTTAGCATAAATCTCTAAATATTAAACAATATCTAATATCAATATTTCCTAGCTCTTAGGACAAGAATTAACGCACTCTTACACTAATGTTCGAGTTCTTGTGACTTGATTACATATGGGTCAATTTATAAATTCATATAAATATCATTTTCATTTGCCACACATATACCGCAATAAAGTTATCCCTTATTTCAAAGTGATTCTCATAGCTAAATTTGTTATATATTTCACACGACTAATGCATTTTTACGGATGATTTGAAAGTTAACAAGAAGTAATTGAATCATGTATTTCAGAAAGCCCATTATTCCAGAGGATTAACTTATTGGGAAATTAAAAAAAAGTGTGTACTGTAAAATTTTGGAAGAAATGTATTTTCTTGTTCAAAGGAGAAATATAGTTTTTATGTTAGTGGATATAATAAGAAGAAAAAAGAACTAAATTTTCGTCTCTTTATATTTTTTTTTATTTTTTCAAGTTGTTGGATTTTTGGTGTTTCTGTAATTCACACGTTTTTAGGTGAATTTAGACATAAAAAAATATTGTTTTATATCAAATTAAATGTTTATTTCTCAAAAATATATTTTAAATATTCAATTATCATCATCTGGGCTACCATCTAACTCACGGTCACACGTCGGCCAATTGAAAATTTCTGTATAAAATGCCGAAATTTATTCCTATGTATTTTGATGTGCTTTTTTTTAAATATTGATTGGTATACAACGATCCGCGTATGCTTTCCTTATGAGAAAACTAATAGAATCTCGGTTACTATTACGTAACCTACAGGAATTTTCCTGAAATCCATCAATGAACTCCTTTGTGATGACAAGACCTTCATGTTCATACGAATGGATGAAGTGCCGAAACTGTGATATTTTAAAGCTGACCTTTTGTTCTCTCGAAATGTTTCTGCCAAGTGATTCGTTTGAGAGCATTGTCTTCTTATAATACGTAGACCACCAATTTTTAAAATTGAATATTTGATTTGTATTAGACAAAACTACTGTAAAACGCTTCAATGTTTTTTTTTTCTGAAGATAGTATTACTTCAGCATAGTGCTTGGGGATATAAACCCTATCGCTTTTTTTTAATTTTTGCGTTTGAGCACAGAGAAGTCCCTATCGCAGGGTAAAAATAATGTCCTCTTGTAGGATAGTATTGCTCAACTGTTTTAAATATCTTTGTTGAAACTAATGCAGAGAAAAACCTTATAATAGTGTGATTTCTGTTTTGGGCAGCGCATGCTTCGGAAAAAAATGTGAAAGTTTTCTATTTTTGTGGAATTCCGTATCACTGTTGAGATACTCTAGTATAAATGAAACCACTTCATTGGGTCCTTTGGTTCCTACACCCTCACGATATATAATACATATAATGTAGCCTTGTCATCTTTAAGATTATGAATACACAGGACATTAATATTCAGTTGTCTCATGTATAAAGTTTCTTGAACTGGAATGAGAGGTAGTTGCAAGTTTTGCATGTAATCGATGCAAATACCACCAGTTTTTTTTATCGGATTTGCACTTTTCTGAAATTTATTTCAGTTTGGCATAACATTTGTCGGCTCTTCTCACATGAACAACCTTTTCAGCAGCTGCCACAGTCAGTTGAAAAACAATGTCTTCTATGGCTGCGTTCATACTGTATTGCAGAAACATCCAATTTCCCGGAGTTTTGGGGTTTCTGTAATACATGTGTTTTTTGGATATATATTTCGTCTATTCAATTGAAGAATTTTTGGTGTTTGTCTTCACTATAAGACGTGTCTACCCCCAAACAATGAAAATCCTTAGAGAAGTGAAATTCGAAAAAAATGTGAGTTTTGGGGTTTCTGAAATACGTGATTCAATTATATTGGGTTGATGCAAAAGTAATGATCGTTTTTTATGATCCCAGGTAAAAAAAATTCCAGGTAAGAAATGATGAATAGTATCTTCTTTTAAATGATTCCATTGTATAAAGGATGCTTTCCCTCTACTTTCTATTCAGTTTTGGCCTGGCCAGAGTACAGTGAAAAGCCCTTGTATTTTTTCAAAATGTCGGTCGATAAAGTGCATTTACGTCATTGTTTACTTTATGAATTCCGTAAAGACAATACCGCGAGTGTGGCAACCAAAAACATTTGCGACGTGTATGGAGCAGATGTCATCAAAGTTCGACAGGTACAAAGATGGTTTACAAAATTCCGATCTGAGGATTTTTCACTATTTGATAAACCACGTACCGGGCGGCCATTGAAGTCTGATGACAACAAGTTAAAAGTCATAATTGACACAAATCCACGTCTAACCACCAGGGAGATCGCGTCGATGATGGGAGTCAACCAAACAACCGTATTAAGACATTTGAAGCGTATGGGGATGGTTTCGCGGTACAACGTTTGGATACCTCATCAATTGTCGGCTGCCAATTTATTGGATCATGTTTCAACGTGCTTTGCTTTGAGTGCGAGACAAAAACATGAACCTTTTTTGCATCGTTTGGTAACAGGAGATGAGAAATGGGTCGTGTACAACAACGTGACAAGAAAAAGACATTGGGCTATACCTGGACAAGCCCCATTAACAACTTCGAAGGCCGAAATCCATCAAAAAAAGTAATGCTTTGTGTTTGGTGGAATTGTAAGGGTATTGTGTATTTTGAACTCTTGGAACGCAATCAGACAATTACAACAGAACGATATTGTCAGATATTATCCAAATTGAACATCGCCCTTCAAAAGGATAGACCAGAAATGGTAAACAGAAAAGGGGTAGTGTTTCATCCCGACAACGCGTGACCACATGTGGCTTTGATGACCCAATACAAGCTAAATGAGTTGAATTGGGATGTTATCAAGCATCCACCGTATTGTCCAGATCTTGCTCCTTCCGATTTTCATTTATTACGATCGCTGCAAAAAATTTTAAATGATAAAAAATTTGATACAATAGAGCAGGTAAAAACATCCCTTACTACATTTTTCGCATCAAAATCCACGGAATTTTACACTAATGGTATTAATAAGTTGATAGAAAGATGGGAGAAGGTTATAAGAACTGATGGAAATCATAAAATTGATTAAATAAATATAACAAATCTAAAAAAAAAATGTTTAATTGTATATGTAAAAAACGATCATTACTTTTGCATCAACCCAATATTATCTAATGATTGACTTTCTTTCTGAAGTGATGCCTACAAAATGACGCCATGTAACTTGTTTTTATTTTTGGTTCGAGGTCTATGTATCAAATTTGCCAGGAAAAAAAAACAATTTACCACGTAGGAAACTGCACGAAGATGGCGGCTGATGGCGCCGCGTATTATTTCCGTTTTAAATTGACTCCAAATACTCTGGTGTACATACTGATAAAATTATTCCTTGTTTTTTGGTTCCTGACGTTTCGCCATCACTTTAGACAAGATGTACAATTACATCTTCATCTTTTCTCGCCCAAATTTGAATATCATTCGAATGAGAATGGGTCTCTAAATGAATTTTAACGTGGGAATGGATGTTGGCGCCGGATAGTCACTTCCTTTTTAAAAACCTTTGCCAAATACTTCGTATTGTCGAGAGCGACGAGTTCGGGCCAAGTCATCGCTCGAAATGTGCGCTTTATTTAATGCAACTTTATTAAAGTATTATTAATACAGAGAATGAACTGTGCTATACGCATTTATGTTTAGACTATTTTAAATTCGAGTATATAGTGTTTTTGATGTAATCAGTTTTTAATTTTTTTTACTATATTTTTGTCACATTTACGTTTATTCTGTACCGTAAATTACTACATCTTCAATGAATTTTCTTACCTTTTATGTACAGTTTATTTCAATTGAATATTAAATTTATATGAATTACAATGCTTCTCATAAGAACCTTCTTGGCTTTTTGAGCACTCAAACTGTTTATTCTTCTCGGATTCAGGATGAAATCCAATCAATTTTATATTTCCATAAAATTGTATCCAGAAACTGTTATGAATTCTCATAAAATTTTAATGTAATGTTAATCTGAAGTTAGTACGTTTTTTGGTTGTTTCTTTTGAAATGTTCATTTTGGTATTCAATGTCTATTTTCTAACAATATTCGAAATTTTTATTGTTTCATAATTGGAAAAAGAATAAATACAAAATTTCAAAATATTTAAAAAACGGTGACCTCCGTGCCCTTGTAGCCAGCATGTAGCCAGCCTGTACTGTAACATATGCAACGGAAGTGTAACATAATCCAATACTTAATATCAAAATGATCAATTTAACGGCCGTCAAAATATTTCAAGTTGTAATTCAAATGCAAATAGTTGAAAATTAAGAAGTTTCTTGATACTGGAGGCGAGTAAAAATTACTAAAACCATCTTTTTCAATTTTCTTTATGATTAAAATTTTTCAGATTAAAATCTGAAAGCATCTTTTCAATTTTCAAAAAAAAAGTGTCTTGGAGAAGAAAATAGAACGATAAATGGAGTAGTTGATTACTTTTCCAAAGAAGTAGTATAACTTATCAAGTTTCGACTCTTTTATGCTTGTAAATAAAGTCACCCTCACATTATTTTATGTTTTAAGTCTTGGAAATATCATGGGCTTATTCAGAAGAGCTTCGAAGTATCTACAGATGATCGACGAGTGTTTTATTGCGTTAATGAAATTACTCTTATAATAAAATTCATGTCAACTTTTCACCAATTTTTCTAAAGTCATTGCGTTATTCGATTTTTTAAATTCGTTTAGACAAAAAAAATTCCATACAAAATATACCGGTTCTATTTGAAGGGTGTCGTTTAGTTGTTTTTCAATTTTGGTGTAGCAAAATATGCCTGTTTAGTCACTGAATCATTTATCTTTCTTAATCATTTTGAGTACAATCCATTATGTATATGTTTTACATTTTCTTCAGTTAGTCGCGTTTTGCGCTACTAAAATACGTTTTACAGAAAACATTTTTAAATCAATTTCGTTACATGATTTTTCATAATATATTTTTATGGGTGTGGTGTAAATATTTAAGGAAATTTCCTAAAGCGTACGACCCTATAAAACTTCAAGTGCCCTATAAATAACACAATGAGGGAACAGGCAGACAATATGTGTACTCGTATGTGTTTTCTGTATGTAACTTGACCGTATTTCTTAGCGAAATATATACTCGTACTCGTATACTTACTTACATACGAGTAATTCGACCTATGTACACGGGTGATTGATTATCGACAAAAATAGGAGAATACGAGTATATCTTTATCCTACCTTTCTCCTTTCTCCGGGCTGAGAAGCTGATACACGTTTATCTTAATTATTTTGATTCTACGATTACGTTGAGATCTCGGGGCTCTGGCAATATTGTGATCTTGGGATTTGGTACTAATAATATTGTAGTATTCGGATATCAAATGCACAATATTATAAAACGGTGCTAGAATTCAATTTTCGGCAACAAAAATATTCCACAAAACAAGTATAGAATTACAAGTGAAAACTATCTGTCTCTCAAAACACGATTTTACTGTAAGTTCGTTCTTTCGCACACGTGTTTTAACATATTGTGATTATGTCAGCACTCGAAATGGTGAGGGGGCAGGGAAAGACACATTAAGCTTCGTAATACTATTCAGTGGTACGAAATGAATTCTTGAAATAAAATCTGAGGAAGATAAAACATGTATTTATTGACCTGTAACTTTGCGGCCTCGGAAATTCCGCTGTAAACTTAACCGTCTGCAATGAATTGAGCACAATACAAGCTTGTAAACTTCCTTCATTGTCATTGTCAACACCACCCAAGTTGAAATATATTGTAAATTGATATTTAACTGCGGACACCGACAGCCCTTTTTCGCAAGGAATTGGCATTTCCAATTACACAAAAAAAGATTGAAGAATATCTTCATCGCGTATTTCTGTCTAGTTCAAATTGGATATGAGGAAATTTTAGTATGTTTTACTGTGTATCATATTCGATCTTACAATATTCAATGTCTAAGGACAAGCATTTTAAAAATAGCTGGTATATCAAAAAACTCCAAATGTGGATAGAGGAATTTTATAATAATAATAATAAATAGTGATTAATCGTCTATCAATCCTTTTTTTTTAATGTATTACTTATACTCTTATTGTTCGTGGAATAATCCGCGTTACAACGCCGTACAGGATATGTATATTTTTTAATATTGCTGACGATATTCGGTTTAATTTATAGTCGAAAATATCTGTCGTTGACTGGACTGGACTGGAAGAGACTGCCAATTGGCGCTATGCCCGTCATTAACTTTATATTGAGCAATGAAAATTAAATACCTTTACAAAATGTTGAAACCGTGCTAAGTTTGTTTGAAAACGGTGTGTATTGATGGATCCAAGTTTCGTTCACAGCCACAAATCGATGCAAAAAGTACTTCGGATTGTGATTAAACATCGCCAAACACTGCGTTGAAATGTTCATTCGAGTGCGTTTTTGGTCGACAATCAACAATTTCGGTATTCATCGCGCAGACGGCTTTTTCATATTCAATTTTTTGGGTAGGATATTCTGCACCCGTCCACTTGAGCCCACATCCTCAGTAATGTCGCGCACATGCACTCTACGGTCTTCCATTACGATACCATGGATTTTTCAACAATTTGCTCCGTGGTGTATGTAATTGGGCGTACGAAGCGCAATTCATCTTCGGTGTATGTACGGCTACGTTTTAGCTCTTTTATTCAGAAATAAACAACTTCAACGCTGGTACAGAGTCCCTGCGAATTTCATCCAACTCCGCTTTGATGTGAACGGCTGTTAACGTCTTCAAATAAAAATATTTTTTGGCGGAACTGGTTATTTTTCCATTGTTGCGCCAAATGTCAAAATGCTCGATTCAGATGGCTGTCAAACGTTAACTACGCGTCGCATCTGGCTGAAAATTTGACAGAGGTCGCTTGAGGAACGACACTTGCCAGCAGTGATGACACTTTATGGAGGATATATTTTACTCGTTTTTTTAACAAACTTTTCAAACAACCCTAGTATATAGTAGTATCACTTTTTATCAGATATACAGAACTATTTTGTTGCATACCTACCTACCTGTAAAGACTTGTTCTCGTTTAGTTTGAAAGCGTTGACCCATTTTCTCCTTAATACAATAAATTCGAAGTATCGTTATCTTATTTGCAATAGATCCTCTCTGCTTCTAAACGTCGAATTTATTGTATTAGGGGTACAAGAAATGATTCCATTTTTTCATAGAGCAACATATAAGTTTATTTTTTTGAAAAAGGGTTACATATTTTTCCAAAATATAATTTCTATCATTATTTACGAGTACAACTATTTCCCGTCTCTATTGCAATTTTTCGATTCCATTTTTATAAAATATGGTATAGAATTAAAATACAAAATTAGGTGATTTTTTACATCGCCTACATTATCAAATCGTTTATCTTTAAATGTGTGTTCCAAAGATCTGAATAGATATTAGTCCGAAGGAGCCAAATCCGGGGAATATGTAGGGTGTAATATAACCTCCCAGTTCGACTCCTGAATGTTGTCGTGGGTAATTTTTGCAGTGTGCGGCCGCGCATTGTCATGGTGAAGAATTTCGGTTATTTAAACTTGAACGTTTTTCTATCAGCTTCTGGTTCAATCTGTTTAATTGTTGACAGGTAATCTTCGCAGTTATTGTTTCACCTGGTTTTAATGGCCTAAAGTTAATTTTACCACAAAAATTCCACCAGATGCGGAGGAGGACCTTTCGAAACGTTAATTCTGTCTTAGGAGTTAAAACCGGTGTTCCATTTGGCGAAATCATTATTTTTTCGCCTTACATGATCGTAAACTATTCACTTCTAATCTTCGGTTACGACTTGATGCAAAAACGGATGATTTCTTTGCCTTGCCAACAAAGAAGTTCACCCGATGTTTTCTGCTATCTCAGGATAGTTCGTGCGGTACCCAAATAACCATTCTATTCACTTTACCAATCTTTTTTAACTATACATACATTGTGGACCATGGAGATAAGAGTCTCTGTGACATCCCTCAATGGGTTGCCGAGGATCTGATTCAATTAGCGATTTCAGCAGGTCATCATCAAATTTTGTGAGTCGTCCTGACCTAAGGGCACCCTTTCGATCTCTGTTGCCCGATTTAAATTTTCTAAACAATCATTGACATCTGTTGACAGTTAAAACTTCACCCTATGTGTTGTTTATGGTTTTAGTGCCTTGCTGAATTTCCAGCCTTGATAGTTAAACATTAACATAATATAATGTCTGATGTGTTCTTCGTCAGTCTTGGGGTTTCTCTACCGCGTATGGTCATAAACTGAGCTCAAACAGCGGTGTCTAAAAATGATGGATTTATTTCTAGTACCTCTAATATACAACTCTAATTATAATTATTAGACATTTTGGATGTCAGTTAGTTTCTTTCAAGCTTTCTCTTTGTCTTCAGATTTTACGAGTCTTTCTTTTATTTTCAGAAGCGAATAAATAAGTCGCCCGGTGCAAAATTAGTGAATATCGTGGATAGTAAAGTTACATACTTTTACTTGCTAAATATTCTGTAGTTGATTATTTGTGGAGTGTCTTGATGAATAATAATAGCCCACGCATTTTTTAAACAATTACTTTCGAAATAATTTCGGACGAATTGTTAAATAAATTTAACTATCTTGTATACAAAAGATTTTGTTTTCAAAATAATTCCACATTAAAGGTAAAAATAATAATCGATGAGCTGTTTTGTTTTCCCCTGTATAATAAGATCTTAATAAAAATAACCTAATGGTTTGGAATCAGTCGATTCCTTCTTATTTCCATTTTCTCATGAAATATTGAACGCACTACACCAGATTCGTCCAAGTCAATAGAAATATACGACTTTTCAACAAATGCTCTTCGTTCATCACATTTTTTCCAGCAATACATAATTTCCGAGGATTTCATTAAAAATAATGAGATTGTTGAATGATAAATCACTTTATTCCATTAATTACATTTATCACCGCGACACGTGTTTGTACCTCATATATCGAGGCTCTATTCAGGTGGAATCTCTTCGAGTCCAACTGGTATCATGATCAATTCAAATGAAATTTTTTTGCCTTAGGTTTGTTTGAATAACAAACTTTAGCATTATGATTTTATCCCCTGATCGAATAGTCTTTGTTGCATTTTGCAAGCCACTTATGCAATACATTTTTAAAAGAAACCTATGTACTTTGGTTAATTTACTCTTATGGTACCTTCAACATATCCGAATTGATGATGCGGAGCTTTGTCGGGAGACGTCTAATGTCTCAATGATCAAGCCTTAAGGTGAGAACCATTGAAGTAGGTATGTAACTCATAATTCATTATCGTAAGTGTTGACAATACGTAAAGGAGCAACAAATCCATCGCATGCGAGTATTGTTACCGGACGAATTCTAACAGTGTGGGACCACTTTTTTTCGGGAATTAAACCCGAAACCTTCGGAGGGGAGACAAGTGTCTTGCCAATTAGGCCAGTGAGTCGCTATTTATTTAGAAAAATCGAAGTATGGTCGAAAAAACTATGTTTTTAACTTAGAATCAAGCTCACGCAAGAATCAAATTTAGTTTTAAATAAATTCTAGAGCTTAGGCAGTGTCAGGATTTAAGAGATTAGACCCCGAGGGAATGTCCCGCCACTTTTCCTGGAATGGAAAAAAACAAATTAAATTCTTTTCTCAGTTTATATTGGATGATTGAATAACATGTTTTCAAAGCATGTTTTTTACTACTTTAAATGTTAATTATTCAACTCACACGAGATTACTTAATTTTACGCAGAAATAACGTACATAATGAAAAATTCTCCACAATAATATATAAAAAATAATACAGCCTAGTATCAAATACATCTTTATGTTTTTATCTAAACGAATTTTAGGTAAGCTATGCAATATTTAGATCGAGTTTTAACCCCTCACTATTCCTATTAATTATTTTATATTTGACTTTTGTTAAGTTCATGTATTATAAAAAAAATTAAATGTTAATTTTTTTGCTTCAATATTATGGAAATCGACCTGAAAGTTTAATTTATTACGTATAAATTATTTCTCTTTATTAAAATATAGATAACTACTTCATATATTTTATCGATTTTGTAATAATATAACGCTAAAATACCATATAATGTACATAAAATGGTATTTTTAACGGGAAAAATAATGCATTTTTAAATGGCTCTATGTGAAAAGTACCGAGTGTTGGCAAATCTGGTCTGTGTATTTCCGTTCGTGGGGCGCCGTCTTGGGCGGACATTCCCTCGCTCCGGCCCTCTCGGTATTGATCAGGGCGTGACCCAGTTTGGGGTGCGCGCAGCCGCCCCAGAACGCCTCCCCCACCCGCCTCCACCGCCATGCTATCCCCGCTCGCCCCGCCTCACCCCGTCGCTGACGTAAGCCTCTCACTCATCCCTACGCCCGCCCCCACCGCACGGATCGATGCCGTATACCGCCCGTGGGATATGCTGGCCAGAGCCTTTGGCAAGTTTTCTTCCGAGATGATATGAAAATGGCAAACGGAAAGACTGAACACTGTAACTGACGATTTATTACACGTCTTTCTCTCCCAGAATTGATGAGTTCAACGTACTCTTACTGGTTTAATATATTCATTTGCAGTTTACTAATAAACGCAATAAATAATATATCAATCCAACCATAATAGTTAAAATTATTTATGTCTAGATAATACACGAATTTGCATTCCTCTTTTAAGATAAACATCTTTCTTAAACTAAATAAAAATGCTTGTGCTAAAGGTTAGAGGTGTATGACCTCGCGATTTCGCGGTAAACTTCCGTGCGGAAGGTCGCTGGTTCAAACCCCGCGCTGTGCTACTCTCCACAAACATTTTTTCCGTTTAGTTTTCGGGGGTATAGGGATATCTATGAACTCGGTCATGTTTATTATTTAAAAAAAATCGTAACTGAATTTAAGGTTTTTCTTTAACTGCCCCCCTTCAATCACTGAACATATCATTTTTTTTGCTGTTACGACATATCTGAAGTACCTTCAGTCTTCTATAAATCTACCTGATTATAATTATAGTCTTCTATAAATCTACCTGATTATAATTATAGTCTTCTATAAATCTACCTGAAAACGTGACGACACAAATTCGGCCTTTTTTCCCTTAGTATTGAGGTCTGGGAATACTTTTTACAATAGTTGATTATATGCTGGGATTTTCCTGCAATGTCTCAATTTTGATGATAATAACTTTTTAATATTAATATTAGGGGGTTAAAATACATGCTTGTCTGATTTTTAGATAAAACCTCATATAAATTATTTTACATAATTCATTCATATATTTCTAGTTTGTAATAAATTTTCATTGACATTTTAAATTCCGAATATAGTTTTATTTTTGTTCATATTTAAATGTGCGTAAAACATGAAAAAAATCGTTACAGAATTAAATATGACAATCACAAAAAAATTAGAAATCGTTCGCCAATAAACAAGAAAGATATTTTTTAAATAAAACAAAATTTAAATCATCAATCACTCACTGGTTATAAAATTCAAGATCGTAAAAATGTACAATTTCAGGATTGAAGTAGTGCAGCGGATCGTATCTGCACTTACGTAACACAAAATGCACGGGGAATACGGCAATGCAATGGCTTACAGCACAATATGGGGCTTTTCAGGTTAAAGTTGAACGCATTTTCTATTTTGCAGCGATCGATACTGGAGTTTCTAAACTTACTGATTGATACCAGAATCCATTTGGTCTATTTATATTTTTGTGTGTAAACGATGTTGATGATAATTTGTTTTTTGCATTAAGTTACAGCTGGGCGGTTTTTCGAGAAAATAAGAGTTTTGAGGTTCCTCCTGAAAACTCCACATTGTAACTTGAATAACATGCTTGTCTGCTTGGTGGTCCTTGGATTACACTTGATTTCAAAGGGAAATTTCTGTCGTACCATAGGAGTCGTTTTTTAGAAAATAGGAGAGTATTATACGATATTTTCTAGATTTTTGTGAATTTCATTTAATCTTGTTATGTATACCATACATCTACTTGAGAAAATATAAAAAACTCGAACCCTCAATCCCTGCGTACATTCTTGGCGTCAATTGTCAGTTATTCGGCTACACTTTTTTGTTATAGGGCTTCTTTAATAAATATAGTAATTATGTCAATATTCAGATGTTTATCTATTCTTATGTTGTTATTCATACACATTAACCGTAGTTGAAGTTACTGTTTCGTTGCCTATATAATATGTGTTTTACACATGTGAATGGCTTGAATCTATTCATATATTAGGAATTTGAAGTGCAAATTTCTCAATAAAGCACTCGTTTCAAAGTTCAACAGGCGAGATATCCTTTTCTCCCGACGTGACTGTTATGAGAATCATCATAGTGTCGTATGTTTATAACGAATCAAACCGCGACTCTTTTAGTAAGATGTGTGGGATAGAGGTTGAATCAATGGTTTGAGAAGATCTCGATTATTTAAATAAAAAAGTCACCAGCCAAATTTCGTGCTTGTGCTTTCATAACTCATGTATATAAACCAAACATTCACATAGACATAAATCATTTATCAGTAAAATAATAAATCAATAAAAATTTTCTGCTCATTAATATTTGAGAAAAAATTTCATTATGGGAGCATAAAGTTATAATTCAATGTTATACGAGAGTATCCGTGTTTATTTCGTAGTACATTCATTAAGATTTACGAGTATTGTCATAAGTGCATACGAATTGTTTGTGTTTTTTATGTGGTAAGTGGTAATTATTAGTGGCAATTCTCTAAACTCCCTGGAATTAAAACTCATATCGTCGGCTAAGAGTGCTAAATTGTTAACTCCATTTGGGTGAATTTTTCAGGAGAGCGAAAAAACCGATTTATTTTTATATGACTCGCAAGATACAGGTATTGAAAATCCCGTTGGCAGATTATTTTATTACGAATTATCTATTTATGAAATAACTCATCAACAATTAACTATGTCGGAGTTATTAGACAGTTACATTTTTTGGAAAATTCGTTTTTTGTTGCTGTTTTCCAGGAGTTAACATATTATATTTTTAAACAATAAATAGTGCAAATAGAAGTTTTATTATAAATTGAGAAGAAACACACACATACGAGTATAATAATTAATGAGATCTTTTGAGAAACACAAATGTCTTATCATTAGTTATGTGGCAGATTGTCATAAAAATCTCTAAAATCGGAGGAGAGAGTTTGCTTAATTAGCTGCAAGTCTTCATATTTTCGGGCGCTGATTGCAAGCCTGTCTTGGTGCAGTAATTCCAATTCACTCCAGGTGGTTGGTTGCACAGAACTTTTTCTTTGAGGTAATAACGTCCAGGAGTCTTCAAACCGTAGTTTATATGAAATATTTCCTGACGGCGAATACATGAGCGCACGGATATCAGTGACTTTAGGGTCTCCTGCAGATCGCCCCGGACGAATATTTTTGTAGCTTGTCACGCTGTCGAACTTTTTGAAAAACGTGTGTTCTATGTAAGTCACTTCAAATGGATTTTTGCGAGCGCTTTCAATCACTTGGATGTAGTTCGCAGGAACGTTGATAATTTTGTTTCGCAATTTACGTTCTATTAGTGAGTGCATATTATCCCCCTCCATTTGAGTGTGCCTAACTTCGAGGTACTTCTGCAGTATCGTTATATTATTTGATACTGCAATGTTTAGTAGAGTGTTTGATAGGGTCACATTTCGATTTTGATAGCCACATCCGTCTGAGTAAATAATCAACTGTACACCTCGGTTTTCGACTTTAGGTAAAATCTTCTGTTCAAGAAAATATGTCCATATTGAGGCACTCTTCTGCACTGAGACCTCCTTCCATCTCGTTCCACAAGAAGCAGTAACCATCTTTGTTTATGCTGTTGTATGATAAAAGCAAATGTTATGTACTTGCAGCTTGGTTTTGTAGTACAGCACACTCACATTCGATTTTGGGGCCATTAAAACGGCTTGCATATCTACTGTAAATACTAGTGTTTGTTCTTCCTTATCTTTTCTTTTTTCTTCTCTGGCTTCTTCTTTCTTCTGTATATGTAGTTGGTATTTACTTTTTTCTATCGTCCCCACTTTATACATTGTACATTTTTCACATTCGTATTTTTTTGGTCTAAATAAAGAAATATTTTTCGATGACATAGCGTCGAAGAAAACAGTTGAGGACAACGGCTGCGTGTTATGCGACGTGCACCAGTCAGATACATAAAACTTGTACAAATCCATTTTAGTTTGTCAGTCAGGATGAATATATTTTCTAGATGACGAAGCGCGGTAGTAATGAGAATCCATTACAGGTATGGAATCGAAAAAATCATCCAGATAACGTTGTTTGTCTGCATATGGGTTGGCTCTCCCTTTAGGAGCTCTATGTTGAACAGGGAGATGGTTGTGTTTCATTGTATTTTTCCAGGCTATTACAGTCATCCTTCCGATACACAACGTATTTAAATACATCGTTTTGCATACCCTGACATCCTTGTCATTCACTTTCAAGTGGTATGAAAACGATTGTGATCTTAGAAATATATCCGAGTATTTTCTATCTCTTGCACGTTTTATCGGAAGTGATTTTACAGTATCATCGATGTACACTTTTTTTTCTCCCCAAGAATAGTTCCTCCAAAATGTTTTAAAGATTCCTTTCCTTCTGTCTTCAGTAACCGTAGCACACTTAATCACGCTATTTCTGTTCTCACATTTGCATATCTGTGCTTTATTTCATATGTGCTTTATTTCATATTTATTTTACAATTTTTTAGTGATTGTACAAGCTGATAATCTTTCCAAATAAGGGAGGTTGAATTGATATTCATCGCATTTACATTATATTCTTTAGGTCGCTGCTTCTGATTCTAGATGAAACTTTGGTTCAAACAAGATTTTTTGTGAATATTTTTTTTCTTGTTCATGAATGAGTACCGATATGTACAAATACTACAGAACAAATACTTATGTCCTTTTGGTAAATAAAACACATTATAGAGGATGTCATAAATTACTTTGTCTTTCTCGATACTGTCAATGTGAATATTTCAATTAAGGCTGAATTATTGGTCGGAATAAATATAACGAACTTTTTATTTATTAATAGGCAATCCACCCAAATTAGGATAATTTGTGCCATCAAATTCAAGTCATAATTTAATTATACGAGTCAAGATAATATTTTTGTCTTTCAAATTACAATTCTAGACCATTTAAAGTTTCAGCTGATTAAGCTTAAAAAAATTAACAATCGATCTATAAGTGGAAAAGTTACACGAATAAAAAAGAAACGCAACATTCATTGGACGCGGTGAAGATACGACCTTTAATAAATCAAATCTGTCTCGCAAATGACGACCGAAAAATACATAGTCTATAGTTTCATCGTCTAGATATTTCCATCTTACTCATTCTTATCATATTAAATTACTAGCTGTACCCGGCCACGCGTTGCTGTGGCTCAGTATAGTTAAATGGAAAAGAAAGAAAAGAGAAAGCACACGTTTCTAATATGTTTAATTTCACAATGCTTGTGGGTATACAATATTTTTGATGTCTTTCAGCCACTCTCAGTCTCTCGCGTTCATCGTTGTGCTCGCAAATGGTCGCATCACTCCAAGAGGTCAATTCACGATATGATTTGAATTCAAATGAAAGATCGATTGCACTGAAAAAGAAGAAAGAAAGTTTTAACAAAAACATATAAAATTGCGAAACATTTAAAAAGGAACTGAATAAAATTGTTAAGTTCGTAGACGTCTTTGTTCTTGGCGGCAAAAATAGCTCGTTCACTCAGCCAATCGTGATTCTTATAATTGATTTGAATATTGGGAAATACTTTTTCAACCAATTCTTCTCTTGACATCATAATATTGCAGAAGTTATGGGACAATGAAATTCGTCCTGAGGTCATATCAACCGGAACCTTTCCGTTCCCAATTTCCAGCAATTGATGTGAGAATATCTCAACTGATCGATCGTTTTGCAGCTGGACACGCATATTTGTAGTTAATTTCAACGTCTTTACGTGTCGCCAGAAAGTAGAGTATTTCAGGCAACATATAAAATTGCGAAACATAAAAGTAACTAATTAAATGTTAAGGGAAGACAGAGAGATAATTGTAACTAATTAAATGTTGTAACTAATTAATTGTTTTTAAATATGAATCAATACTAATTAATTAAAATTACCTTCATCACTGCCCTCAAACATTTGAAAATCCGCACTTTTGGACATTATCAATAATGGATTGGACTTAGGTCACTTTCAAAATAATGTTTTTAATTTTGAAATAACTGCTAAAACTTATGTGTCAAAAATTATCGTATACTCTGAATAAACTTAACCGCAAAATGTTTGTTTATGACAACCAACTTCAAATTTACACATTACTATTGCCAACAAAAAAAATTAACAAATTGACTTAGGCCACTTTCAAAATAAACGACTCATATAACTTCTCAAAGTCTGGTGAATTTCTTTCAGGATGAAGCGAATTGTCATTCAGATGTACGTGATTTAGGAGCTAACTAAAATCTATTGACAGGCATAAGGGATCTGACGAATCAGAATCGTCTTCAATATTTTCTATTAAATCCTTTAATTGCTCACCATCTTCATCAACTTCCATTTCTTGGTTGTCATTCGGATCCAATTCATCAATTACCGATTCTTGATCAGTTGGAAGATATTCGTATTCAGCATAAGACTAAATTAAAGGTTAACTCTTCCAACGTCACCACCAAATAATGCCGAAATACATCCAACTAAAATTATTTTTAACCTAAATATTATCTCAACAACTTACCACAATCACTGAAGTAAATTTTATCACAACACAACTATTTTTTATTAAAATTTAATACAAATATATAAAGTTTTCTTTTAACCGTGACACAAAGGACGCTCTCGAAATAAAAAATGGCCGACATAAACTTTGTGTATTTTTACGTCAGCTAATTGGCGCTCATGTCGTGACTTTTCAATAAACGTATTTGAAAATTAAAAATTTATTATTTATTAAATTTATTATTTATTATTAAACATTAAATTATTGAATATTTTATTTATATAGATTTAATTATTTAATATTTAACATTAATTCCGAAACGTCGAAAATGCAATGTGACATAACTGTCAAGTTTAGTTTGAGCTTGTCGCTGCAGGAGGCGCAAACGTTATTTTTTCTGATTTCTGAAATTTTTTATATACACCGATATATAAATAAAAATATATAAACATTTCTGTATACGAATGCCAACTTTTGTCAAAATTTCAAAGCGATCGGTAGAGAACTTTCGGAGATTATACATTTTCTATATACAAACATTTACATTTTTATTTATATAAATGGTTTTAAAGGAATAGTTTGTGGAATCGATTTATATCTAGATTCCTTATATACATCAGTCACATTCAAACCCAACGCCCATCGGCGCCAAGTATCATGTTTAATTTTATTTCAAAGATCAGTTATTGGCTGTGAAAAATCAGATAGAACAACCGGCAGAACATGCTTTCTTGGCCAAGGAATCAACACATTCATCACCAGAGATACTCGTACCAATGTGTGAAGGAATCCAAGACAGAGAAATACGAGTATCTACAGAAATACGATTAGTTGAAATACGAGTGAAGGAATCCAAGGCAGAGAAATACGAGTATCTATGTTTCGTTTATAGTTAAGGCATTAACGTTGTGGAGGTTTAAATACATTGTTATTTATTTTTAACAAACACTGTTTATTCCACTGTCTTGTTTGCGCTCCCCTGAAGATGAGGTGAAAGCCTTGAAACCGGTAGGGTTATACCGTCACAAAAAAGTGGAATAAACAGTGTTTGTTAAAAATAAATTACAATATCTATGTTTCTTTTACTTCAATTGGTATACCATAACTTGGCTTTGATTGAGTCAAAAAATTCTTTGTCTAAGTTACTCAAACAATTATCTGAAATTGAATGAAGAGCACTTAAGGAATCGGAGAAGATAACATTTTTTGTAAAATTTAATTACTCGCAATTCAATTTTAAGTACTCGCAAATTCTAAGAGCCTCTTTTATTGCCACACATTCAACTGTAAAAACTGAAGAGTGAAGGGGAAGTTTAAAAAATGCTTTTGTGTCGGTTTTTGGGATATATCATAGACTGACAAAAATCACATTCCTCCATTTTGGACCCATCTGTATAAATATGTTAAACCATCAGGAAAGTTTCTATTCTGGATAGTGTTAAAAAAACTTAATGACAATGGCAGGGGAAGAATAATTTTTTATCAATTTCTAACCACTCGATGATCAACTTTTTTTTTATTTTACTGAATAACATACCATCATTTGACTCGGTTTGTGAATTATATTCCTGAAAGATTTACGATTTTATCGAAGGACTAATCATCATCATTAGAATCCCTGGGAATGTCAAGCAGAGGTCATTCAATAACATCCCTCTCTTGACTAAACGCAATAGTTGTAATTTTATTTCCCCAAATATTTTAAGATTGCTACATGATTTTGTTCCAGTGATTCAAGTGATACTGAAAAAAAAACATTGAATATACTGAAAAAAATATTCAATATGATTTTTGGATAAATTTCATGAAAAGTTCCTTAAAATTTTCTCAAAGGATTGTAATTGTTTCTGAAGCATCCCTCTGGAAATGTTACTCAGAGGACACAAGAAATTCCATTATTCCACCTCACCGCCCATTCCATGCACCGCCGCACACACTCCGCAAACCGCACGTCCCTTACAAGGTCAACTTTGAATAATTTGTTTTCAACCATCGGTGTTGCTGGAGGGTGGGTGCTTTTACTTTTTTAATGTATTGGGTGTTAACATAAGTATTGTCCGTTTTTTTCCTATTTAATAATGATCACCAAAAGTAAAACAAAATGGTAAAGATTATACTTCATTCGAAAGAAAATTTTCTGCATTACAAGATATTGTGTTTGCTTTTACGTTACATATATTATTTTATTTGATTACAAGCCTTCAACATGGAATGTCAAGTAGATGAAAGTGAGCATTTTCGACATCTCCTTCTGTTCGCGTTCAATCGAGGGAATAAAACTACCAAAGATGTTCGCGATATTTGCGAAGTGTACGGTGAAGATGCTATGAATGAAAGGATAGCCCATCGATGGTTTTTGCGTTTCAAAGATGGTAATTTCGACCTGAAAGACATGGAGCGTTCCGGACGACTAGTAGACTTCGATGAGGACCGCTTGTCAGCAGAAATTGTCGAACGTTGATTTTTGTTGTTTTCACTCAAAACATGTGGAACCCAAGCGCCGAACTTCTGGACTTTTCCCATTGATTTATGATGGCGGTATAGTCACGTGACTACAATTCATCTGCTCAGCCAATTCTACAGTGGTTTGAAGGGGATCTTCATGAATAATATAGTTTAAGCGGTCCTCATCGAAGTCCACTGGTCGTCCGACACAACTTATGTTAACACCTAATATTTTATGTATTTCAAGATTTCAGAAAAATTTAGAGAAACGTCAAATTTCACAATGTTTATTACCGAAGGTAATAATAATTTGTAACAATACATATTTTATATTAACACATTTCCCTAAGATGTTTTTACCGACATTGCTTCAAAGTTCCAAAATCAATATGTTGGTTGGACATCCTTGATTGAGACTTACACAGATTCTCGCTGAAAAACAGATATTGTTCCATATATAATATATATGTATACATATTGGTTATTTTATATTATTTTTCCATATTTTTCAAACGTTTCTGGGTTCGCAATCTCAATTTCCCTATTTATTCGCGTTTTTCTCTCCCTTAACACTTACAGACGGCCGCCATTGCCGGCGGCTTAACCGCGGGCCTGGCATTAAGCAGAATAAGGTTCTCTCTTTATGGTGTGGCGCCGGAGCCGTTGGGGGATTTATCGCGACCCAAAGCTGTTTCTCGCCTCTGTCAGGCCCTTTTCCATGAGGCGCGAAGCGGAAGCGATTCTTGATCTCGCCAGAATGTTCACTTGAGCTGTGTAACTTGAGGAAACTTGATTTTATCTGTTGCAGCTCGTTGAAGTAACAAACCAAATGAGTGCCCATT
The DNA here is from genome assembly GCA_949825065.1 of Odontocerum albicorne. Classification (NCBI taxonomy): domain Eukaryota; kingdom Metazoa; phylum Arthropoda; class Insecta; order Trichoptera; family Odontoceridae; genus Odontocerum; species Odontocerum albicorne. The sequence goes on from OX463855.1 coordinate 24,987,268, forward strand.
TTTATGGAACTAGTTGCGAGAGCGTCTTTTTTTCTTCACTCTTTAAGTCTTAAATTCCTTTCTAGAATTAGATCTTATTACACAATTATTTTAAGCGATTCATTGCGTATTCTTAGTTCCCAGTCTTCATAATATTTATGAAAATTGAATGTTTTAGAATTTATTCCGGGTTCTCCCTATGCGTCATGTGCTCGTGAGGTGAGGTGTCGAAGTGTTCGATGGTGGTGCTTGCTTAGCGTACATTTATATCTATTATAATATTTGCTAACATTTGTTCACTCAATTAGTTTTATCAAGTTGATAGAAAATAAAAACTCAAATTTGTAGAACCCATCGTGCAGTTATTTAAATTAAAGTAAATGTTTCGACTTGGTAGAATTTCATTCAATGGAAGAGGAAGTGATTTCTTTCTTTAAATTATATTTCACACATTCAGATCGAGAGCTCCCACAGTGCGCCCGTCCTCGGGCCTTTATCGATTGCGGTTCTGTATGCGCTACTACTATTTTCCCGTCAAATGATAAACATTATTTTTCATATTTTATACGCGCTCTGTTGCTGAGGAGTTTTTCCTCTTTTCAACGGCTATAATGCTCGTAGAATGGAAAATTTGAACTAAATATAGTAGATAATCTCTCTAGGTAGTTTTGAGATCTATATTTCAGATTCTTATTTATGATAACTATTTATCTTCAAGTGTGTGTTGTTTACAGTTTGTTTGACTACTTGTAGTTTACGTTATGTACAATATATAAAAATTAACGTTTCTGTTAATTATATGTTCTAATTAATATTCTCGGAATATGTAAATGTTATTTTCTTTAAAAGAGGTATCTAGTATTGTCGATTTTTGGTGGTTGAAGACGTGTTTTTTTAATTCAACTCCATGATTCACCTGTTTTTCTTTATATAAGTATAACTTGAGAGCATATCATAATTAAGTTTTACTATTATATTATCGGTAAGGTTGCTTCTGTAGTACGTAGGTCTTTTTTTTCCACTATTCATCTCCATGTTGTGCTCCTTGCGTCATTTTATTCCTGCTTAATATATCTCTATATTTCCTCAATCCATCTATTGTTGGGCGTTTCTGGAGTCTTTTGGTGTTCCCCGAATGCGAGTTTATTCCACTCATTTGTGAGATGTTAGCATAAAAGTGCATTCTCATTTTCACCAAACCGAAGTGGCCATTTCCACCACTTGACGTACTATGCGAGTTTCAAATGTTGATAATGTTAATATAATATAACGAATTATTTTATTTTTCGTTACAATTTTCTTTTTATATGTTTTTTTAATGAAGATTTAGTAAGTATTCGTTTTTTTCTTTTTAAAAATAAATTTGTGTTATAGTTTACACTTATTTGCGTGTTCAAGTTTTTTTTTGCTTTTTCCCGTCGATTTTCACTTTTCATTTTGTTTGTGCGTTTTGCTGTTTTCTTATAATTTGGCAATAAGTGTTAAAAAGCTTTTGCCTTCGAGCGCGCCGCGAATCGGATTAAGTTAACGGAATCAATATCCAATTAGCTTTTTCTGAAATTAATCAACGTTTATTTCGTGCCGTTAATAACTTTTCACTTTGTATTTAAGACACTTGAATTCATTGCGTTATTTGGTTTTTTAAATGTATTTTTGTGTCATGTTTTATTTATTTTGCAATATTATATATATATATATATATATATATATATATATATATATATATATATATATATATATATATATATATATATATATATATATATATATATATATATATGATATTGTATTTTTTTAGATTTTATAACGAAATATATTTTTATTGCATCTTAATTATTCGATCTGGCTACTGGTATGGATATCTTGATATGAACGTTGTCACATTTACATATATATTTTTTTTAAATTATATAATAATGAAATGCGTATAGATAGATTTTTAATCTTTTTATTTCTGTAAGGACAATTTTATTATAATTGTTTTAAAATTCCGCTAACGGGTGATTGTGGTACTTATATTTAAAAAATATATGCATATTTTAACACGCTGTTATATGTGTCTGGTATAAAAGCGTGAATGTCAAATTTCCATTTGACAAATCCTAAATCCCGGACAGTTTCTTCTAATCCTCCCTCGATTCACATTTTATCGCCGGAACGCTTTACGAGCATCTCGGCGTAACATAAGACGTGTATGGAGTTCTCTCCACGAACACTGCAAGGAGGTTTCGCCAACTCTACTAAACACATTTACTGGCTCTGGATGTTTAGCCCTAGTCCTCCCGCGCCCTAGCGACCCGTTTACGTAACGGCCAGCCCGGCCGCACCCCCATTTGGGCTAGGTTAGGCATGTACCCGCACCACCCACCCTCCGAGCTCTTGCAACTCCTGCGAGGCAACCTTACGAGTATATCTCACGGAGATAGAAAATTGAGTTGTTTTAAATGTTTTTTTGAAGGGTGGTTTATAGAGTAGCAGTTAAATGTACATTTGACTTGATACCGAGAAAAGGTTATTGGCAGTTCACTGGTTAATGAAATGTATTTTTTCATCTCGTGAACTTTTATTTCAGATTGCGTAAAGCTAAGTATTGCATTAATCACGCACGATGGTAGGCTTATGTTTTTTTAATTTAAAAGATAAAAATGTCTTAATCGTCAGATACAGCGACGCTTAGTTACATCTTATGTTCTGAGTGCACTCCAATTGGAATTAGTTTACCAGCAGCGAGTTTTTGTTATCAGAATTTAACCAAACATTGATAAGTTGATGTAGCTTTATTTACACAGATGTTTATCAATAAATTTTACCTTATGCATTCCCACTCAGATTGTCGGTCCTTCCTGAGCATTCTAAGGTGTTTTATGAGTATACTCCTTGATCCGCACACCCTCCCATAATACATTAGCGACTTGATGCTGGACATTCAGATTGTCGGTCCTTCCTGAGCATTCTAAGGTGTTTTATGAGTATAATCCTTGATCCGCACACCCTCCCATAATACATTAGCGACTTGATGCTGGACATTCATGTGGCTTTTTGCGCCTATTTTATTCAGCCGAGTCACTCCACCTCAAAAAGTGCTACCCCTTTAGCCACAGTGCTTCTCTCTCAAGTCACTGCTGTGCTGCTGATACCTAGCTCTCAGTAGGTATGTCTACCACAAAACTCGACATTGGACTTTTTTTGTATCTCCTTTTAGGTCTACTCTTTTATTCCACCTTGAATTCGCAGAACAGTCACTTCTTAGCTTATTCTGGCAACGTCTCCATGCCACCGAATATTTGTTTTTTAGTCTCAAGAAGTCCCATTTTTTACATTACAGACACGGCGCAAGCTTAATGAAACTTTTTCATTATTTTTAAGTGCCTTCTCTATTCTTGTTACGAGTAGAACTACCAATGAGGTAACACATTTTACAATTCCTTGCTTATACTCGTACCTACTGTTAACGCGCTGGACTTTTGTGTAAAGCAAGGTTCCAGTTCGAAGCTCCTTCCCTCGAACAGAACGGGTGTATTTCCCTTCTAGTATTATGTTGTAAAAATTACTTTGATTTCACTTAATTAAAATTACAATTTTGACAATTAAAAATTATGGAGAAATGGTCGGCCAAAACTCTCCGAGGAACGCCTTAATATTATTTATTGAAATGGTATTTACCATATATTGTAGAATTGTACGAGTATATATACGAAGTACATGGCATGTGATTGAGTCAATCTGAAAACAATTGGTAATAAAACACATTTCTTTTAAATATTTGTTATATCGTTAATATTCTCTGGGCGACTACCAGCGTATTTTTATGGTATGCAATAACATCCTATTTAATTTTTGAAAGAATAAAAATAAAACATTTAAACTAACCGATTTTTTTCGTTGAAAGTTTCCAAATAATTTTATTAGTTTCCAAATAACCTTCTTTTGTGTAGGTTTTATTTTTTTTCTAACGTGATCAATTGGCTGTTTACTATTTGTTAATGAAAATAACGTTTTGTAGAATAATGTTTTAAGTAAAGATCTATTTGCGTTAAGCCGTACTTAACTATGTTTTCAGCGACTTGATGTCAGTCGATGTTTATTTTAAGCCATACGTTATATTCTCAAATAAATAATGAATATTTCTACTTGTTTTTCTATCTTGTATAGTATGTACATTTTCTATCTTGTATAGTATGTACATTTTCTATCTTGTATAGTATGTACATTTTCTATCTTGTATAGTATGTACATTTTCTATCTTGTATAGTATGTACATTTTCTATCTTGTATAGTATGTACATTTTCTATCTTGTATAGTATGTACATTTTCTTCCCGGGATACAGTTATATTTGTTTAGGTACAAAACTTGCCTCTGGGATTGTAAACGCACTCAAACTAACTGACGAATTCATTCTGACGACGAATTGACATTCCTTTATATTCCGTTGATAATACGCACCACAATGTCATATAGTAGATACGACAAACCATTGTGGTAAACTAGTACAATATAATGTCAATTCAATTCGTAGATAACATTTATTTTCTCCCATCAGTACTCTTTTTATTCTACAGGCAATATGTTTAGCTGTAATTTCCTATCCTGAAATTGTATAATTTCATGTTTAAGACGAGTTTCTTGATTTGGTTGATATTCGAAAGAAAAATTTGATAACCGGTGAATCCGGAGTTAGTAGCGTTTTTCTCAACCTTATTCAATTATTGATTTGTGAATATTAACAGTTTGGGCACATTGCAAATTACATTCCAATCATAAATTATTTGGGCTCGATAACTGTTATGATTTAGGATTTGTAAGGACACGATTTAAGGTTAGAAATAAACGTTTTTGGCAATTAAAACCTTTTGGCGGTTTTCCGTGATATAGTTAACGACTTTCGTAATGCCCTTTAAACGAGAGTTGGAGGATTTAAAAAATCTTCTATAATTAACAGTGCGTCGATTTTGGATCGTTACGCTAATATTAAAATGATTACGACAATTTAATTATGAAATATAATAAAATATATGCATTTTGCTTTTTGGATCCTTTGAATGTAATTCAGACGTCGAATATATTTAACTCGCGATTGGTCGACTTCGGCATTGATTTGCCATTTCTTCGTTCTCAATGTCACGCAGCTCTCCGCTAATGTCCCTTAAGTGGAGAGCATGAAAATATTTTTTGGTATTTTCCGGCGGGGTGCGGTACGGCCGGCAGTGTGAGAGCCGGCAGCGCCTCCTCGTCCATGCAGCTCTCGGCCTCGGCCGGCACAAGTGGCGAAAATGGAAAATGTGACGAGCTTTCGCGCTCGCTCGGCTCGGTTGGAGCGCCGCTGCCGGCTCGAGACCGTTACGTAACGTACGGCGAGCGGGGAGGGCGCGGCGCGGGGCGGGGGTTGCGCTCGGGTGTTTCCGCCGCCGTTTCGGGCGTCGTGACGCAGTGTGACGTGTGTATGCGGCGCTGCCCCCTCCCCTGCGGCTCGATACCGGGCAGCAGTCGCTGCTGAGAGAGCCGAACATCCCGTGTGTTCCTTTCAGTGCTCGGAGGGACCCCGCGCCGCACGCTTATCGCGCCGGGTAACATGTCTAGTGGCCGACGCTCAGACGCTTGCATTGTATAGTGCGAACGAGGGTGAGCGGTATTTGACTGAACTGTCTGTGGTATTATTACAGTGAATCGCGGACTTTGGTGAAGCTACAAGAAGAGACAGACTTCACGACCCCCGCGGGCCCCTACCACTTTTGGCCCACAGTTTGACGCGTCCCGATAAAGATGGGTGACAAGGTAAGGTGCAAAGAATAGCCAGCCCGCTTTGTGGAGTAGCTGAGTAGTATCGCACGGGCATGTATAAGGGATTAGCGCCCTCAGCCCTTAGTTCAGTCCATGCAATTCGATCCTGCCTCCGCTCCGCTGCCTGGCGGCGCGGCCCACAGGGATATTGATTTAAGCCTTCAAGGTCTTCTACAAGAACCGACGCTGCGGCGGAAGACGAGTGCCGCTCTGCCGACCAGCTTCTACACCCACTTACTTCCATTTTACTTGTCAATCATTCATGTTTTGTCATGTCAGCAATCGCTTATGTCTTCCTTAGTGCATCGTAGTGCTTTGTGCCCCATCCCATTTCACCCCCCTGTTTCAGTTTGTGAGCGGTCATCCAAATTGATGAGTTTTACAGCATTGTAATACAATGTATTAGATATTCATTTCTTTCAGGAATCCACCATAATCGCTTTTAAAACATTTTTTTTAAAGTAGACTTTTTATTTGAAGTCTCCAAAAGTTATTGAATTTTACGTGTTAAAAGTGAATGTAGCATCTATAGATTTGCATGTAGACATAAATGTGTAGTTCTTTTATGACTGAATGTCCCGTCCTGTCCCGCCTTTTAAATTATAAATGTCCATTTAACATTTTTTGTATATTGTAATTAAAAATAATCATTTTCCTTTGGAATAAAATAACTACAATTTTCTGTACAATGTTTGAGTCGTCGTTAGCTACATTTGGAATATTCTATGTCGATATTACGTAAGTCGCTTCGAGGAAGACGAAACACGACCGAGAATATAATATTTATTTCTTCGTTGGTTTCAGAGATTTTGAAAATATATCAAATAATAAATATGAAAATATCAATCTCCAGGTAGGAGGACGACGTTATTGATTGTATTCAAAATAGGTCGCTATTTTTTTCTCATTAGAAAGAGACGTGTTATTCATTCCGCTTACACGTGCTGCAAACTGGAATCTAAAACCGGTTGTCTGTTTTGTGTTGAATATAATCGTTCGCCAGAATTAACAAAGATGTTATCCCCCGACGCTGGAATATAAACAAGTTTCGGAAGATTGATCCTGACGAGATGCGAAACTTGAATACGTCATTGTTATGGACCAAAGTGGAAAAAATATAACAATACAAGCATTGTCAATTTGCATTAAAATAGTTTGTCACTCGGTATTAAGGATAACTTCAGGTTAACAGAAGTATCTATGAATTAGAAATCATCTAAATAACATATAATAAAAATAAACTAGACATTTAAATAAGTGGACAAATATTTTTCGAATGCTTCCTTAAATCCTACCAATTTTAAGGAATCACCTAATTTTTATCTCCTAATTTTTTTAACGGAAACTAACATCTGTAATATACGTAGTTCTGTGGGCGGATATCCACCATTTTCCCTTTATATTAAACCTGCTCTATTTGATGTATGTATGTTGCAAACTTGTTTTTCTCCACGAACCCTATTCAAGTTAACCATATTTGATAGAATAGCCTTAACATCAATTTTTCATTTGTCAGGATTGATTTTAAAGTAATTAAACTACAATTTGATTTTTTAACCCTTTTTTTTCATGTATATTGAATTAAATAGTTTTCAATCTTACGCAACCAACTAAACATTCAATTCAAATATTTTTTTTAAATACTCATGATGGAAGATTTTCAGAGATCATGATAATTTGAAAAACTTATTGTTTATGGTTTTCTTGACGCTTTTCAAAATATTTTTATAAGTACTATGTGATAATCGTTTACCTTTTTTTTTTTAATATTCACGTAGGTTATTATTTTTATTATTATAAATACAAGAACTTTTCTAGTTTATCTCATAGTATCGCTGATTTAAAAAAACTGGAACAAGTATCCCGCGGCTCTCATTTTTTTAACTGGTTAGCGTGCAATCCCCTGCAACAAGCAAACGCCACCAAGTCTGGATCAATATTTTGCCGGCGATTGTATAACCCTGCCGGTCCTGATGGCGGCCAATATGGTTGTCATTGGGAAAACCGAACTAGTGACCAATCTGCACATAGTACACTTCAAATTTCAGTATTTTTTTGTTCATTTGTCGTTTATAATATATTTACGTCAATTATTGTATTTTATAGCTTTGCAGTAGAACTAACATATAACATATTTTATACAATATATTAATACTGGAATAAATTGATTTATTTTTATTATGACTAGACATTTTCATTCGAATTCAATTGAGTGATACATCTCAATACATTTTTAGTTTATTTTATTTTTTGGTTGATCAACGAGCCTACTTTCTTTATAAGGATATAAAATGATCAAAATATTACGAATAATCAAATAATTACAATAGTTAAATTTCTGAAAGAACTATTGCAAACCTTAATCTTCTGCGGGTAGAACCCGATACCCGGCAGTGTTACGCAGTTTAACGAAAGTAAAAAAGGGTGTTTAAAAAATATATATATTTATTAACAAATTATAGCTTTTAATATTTAATTTCATTTTCAAATTGTTACATTTTCCCCTATTGAATCCGATCAAGTGTATAAGCCTTCGCTAATCGTTCGGTTCACTGGTGTCTTATCGCTCGATAAACATTACTATATTGATCTTAGTATTTATATCTACGAGTATATCGAATACGGTAACAGTTAAATGGGTTAGACTCTTAGACCCTCACACAGATCTTGCTGCGCACGAGTATCTAATCTAATCTTAAGATCAATTGCCTAGACGCGCCAGTTTCTTATCTGTAAAGTTCATTTTGAAGGGATTAACGCTTAATTCTACACACGCGATCATTACTGATTTGTTGGTAAATTATATATATTATGCAATAATCTTTTTTATTTATATAAATTATGCAAGAATATGAAGGACCGTTTAATAGATTATGATACGAGTATTCAAGTACAATATATGAAATATCTAATAACGGGTAGATTCAGTTACTAAGAGCCCCGAGTGAATTAACATTTAAAACTTTAGTTATGGGTAATATTTGGAAAGATGCCTTCTAGTTAGTCTTGTACATTTGCATTTATTTGAGGATTCACAATCTCGCCACTCTTTAAAAAAAATATTTGAAGTTTCAGCGACTATATATATATAGTATTACCAATCGTCTATTATTTGCCAAATTATTATAAAGAGGGGTTCAGTGCTACAATTTTATGAAGTCTACTTTATAAACAGAACACATCTAATTTATCTAAGGCTTCGGCTTCAACTTTATAGAACTCCATATTAGAATATTCAAAAAGAAAATACCTTGTTATTCCACTATTTCCATTAATACCCGCTACATGTCTTTTCTCATGCGTTATCTCCATATTTTCCTAAAGTACTAGTGATACGTTTATATAAAGGAGCAGATGTGTTTTAAACACGTTAAGTATAGCTGTCCATCGACCCAACTGCATATAACCGTTTTACCATAGATTAGTTACAAATATGCGAATATGCGATAGTGAGTTAGTGCGATTAAACCGTATCACATTACCAGGATGTTGCGGTTTATAAAGATTTTTTTTATTGGCAGAACTTTGGTTATATTTAACTGTTCATTAAGAGTTAAAATAAACAATTTTGAGTGTAGAAAAAGTGTCAAATGCTTCGCCTCGAAAATACGATGATATGAAATGATATTTTTGGAAGTGGGATTTTGTGCTGGATTAGTAAGAAAGAAGTCATTTCATATTTTTAGATTAAATTCAAACGTTAAATTGCAACAAATGTTCGCTTCATAATAATATACATTCAGCATGTTTGGAATGAAGTTACCAACAAACATTTTGTCCTAACGACATCTATCCGAGAAATACGAAAGCACTTTCCGGACAACATATTTCAATAACATTAAAATTATTTAAAGGTGCGAAAGTATGTTCAAATAAGTATTTTTTTATATTTATTACCACCGATCTCCGCGACCTATTTGATAATACGCCTGTCTTCTATATCGGGGATTACGGGTTCGATTCCCGCTGGTGCCCAGATTTAAAAAAAATGTTTTCGGTCTGGTTTTCACTTAGGACTTGTTAAATATTTTTTTTGGCTGGAAGAGATACATGTCAATAAACCCGCCAGTTTGTTATGTATATAACGAAAGTATAATACAGTACAACATTAACAGAAAAATCCACCTTGTACAATGAACTACATCGTTGAATTTTTATTTCTCTCACTGAATTCGGTCATGCGTATAATATGAGATTCTCTGATCAAGTTGTCGACAAATTCGTTCGAACTGTTTCGCACCCGTAAGTTTTGAAGCCGGTTTCTATCCATAGTAATTAGTGTAGGTAGTCGATATTAGTTTATTATATCTTATAAAGTTTTTTGTCACTATCCCCCATACTGTTTCACTTTTGTGACGTTTTGTATTCGGTTCATACGTTTCATTTCTTAATTTTTAACCGTCGCAGCCTTTACAAATAAAACGAAACAAAAATAATCGAAGTACAAATGAAAACATCAATTAAACTTTAAAACATCACATAACAAAATGAAAATCAACAACAAAATTGATAAAAATTGTTGGGCACAAATCAAAACGAAAAAAATATTTATGTACAAAACAAAAATGAAATGGGAAAAATACATTAAAAATAATTTCAGTTTCCCTTGGAGCAACTGAAAAAGTCCACATTCATCTATAAGGATGAATTCAAATATAAATGACAAGTAATTATTTTCGATATATTTTCACGTCCGTTCATGTACTTAATGTATTATAATACTTTATTTTATTTATTTATTTCAATGGTCAAATGACCTTTTTGATACAAAAACATTGACATGTATTAGTGTTATACAATAAAAAATCAGTATAAGACGAATCCAACGCAATAATAAAGAAAATCCATAGACGAGTAATTTACTCAATTCATTCCGGCAAGAACACCTTCTCCACTTTATTCTTGCAAGTAGTCCAAGTAATATGAAAGTCCATACAAGTCTTCTCGTATATTCCGGCAAGAACACCTTCTCCACTTTATTCTTGCAAGTAGTCCAAGTAATATGAAAGTCCATACAAGTCTACTCGTATATTCCGGCAAGAACACCTTCTCCACTTTATTCTTGCAAGTAGTCCAAGTAATATGAAAGTCCATACAAGTCTACTCGTATATTCCGGCAAGAACACCTTCTCCACTTTATTCTTGCAAGTAGTCCAAGTAATATGAAAGTCCATACAAGTCTACTCGTATATTCCGGCAAGAACACCTTCTCTACTTTATTCTTGCAAGTAGTCCAAGTTATATGAAAGTCCATACAATCTACTCGTATATTCCGGCAAGAACACCTTCTCCACTTTATTCTTGCAAGTAGTCCAAGTTATATGAAAGTCCATACAAGTCTACTCGTATATTAATTGTCCCATTTATGTAGTCGTATTGTGCAGCAGTTACACAAATAGTTGTAACTACATAATTGTAGAATACTATTTTGTGGGGTGGGTCTACAACGAACGTATAGACTGACAAGCTGATTTAGCTCCGGACTGTTGAAATGTGAGTTTGTTATATTAAATAATGTTGTGAGGTCGAACATTGTAATAATAACAATGATGACCGTATAGTAATATCGTCATTTTTAACCAAGAGTAGTGGTTTTTTTAGTTTTCAATAGCTTATACATTTAAATGAATAAATTCGTGTGAAATAATGTCTTCCGGTTTCAGATACATGCATCGGCAGTACATAATAATATACTAAAATTGGAACGATACAGAGAAGATTAGCTTGGTCATGGTCCCTGTGCAAGGATGACACGCGATGTCTTGTGTGATTGAAATTAAAACAAAAATAATGTATAACATGCATCCCTATCAGCATACTGTTGAAAGTGGGGATGGTATATCTTAGTTGTTCGAACGTACGAGTATATTTTTTCGGTTGTTTAACTCGAGCGTAAGGAATGAGGGCACTAGGAAAGAGTGCGGATTGAGAGTATGGAAAAGAAAGAAGATACAATACTCACGATGAAGAAAGGAGCGTCGAGGGGATTCAGTCGTGTAGAAAGAATGAATTATGAATGATTTACAAAAATAATTTATGTAAGTAGTATAGATCGTTTTGGGAAGGTCTAGAAAAACGTGACAACCAAATCAATCAAATCCAGAAAAAAAGAGCGAAGATTGAAAATAAGCAAATCGTTGTGTGCGTCACGAGTAATCAAATTGCAAACTTGTTGATGGTACAAGTGTGCATGTGTATGCGTATGCGCGCCTGGAGCCTCCTCATTCATAATTATTATTAATTTTGATTAGTTACCTTTTATTGTATTGTATCACACTTTCGTTGTATACAGTACAATCTGGCGAGCTGATTGACATATGGCAATATTTTCCAACCAACTAGAAAGGTGTTAAATAGGCCATTAGTAAAAACCAGAATGCGTCACTTTAAAAAAAAATCTGGTTAACAATTGGAATTAAACACGCAACCTACGGGCTGGAAGACAGGCGTCTTGTCAACTAGGCCTTGAAGGTCGTCGTGTAGTGACAGAGAACCATGTAACGTGATGTGTTCACAAACAAATATTAAAAAGTTTTTTTATATAGACAATCCACCCACATTATAATTTTTGTCACAAATATTAAAGCAAAACATGCAATTATAATAAATACATTTAAAAAAGTGATTAAACTTTAAAATTTGACAATCGATCTATAATTGGAAAAGTTCTTCGTAGATAGAACAGACGACCCATTCATTGGACGTGATGAAAGATATTGCATTTAATTAATTAAATCTATCACATAAAGTACTCGTACAACCGAAAAACACATGATCTACTCGTATAGTCTCATTACTCAGATCACACTCGCAGCAGGGATCTTTTACAACACCCATCTGTAAATCTATCCGTATGATTAATCTATCCGCAAGCGACGCGTGATTTACATTTTATACGTTAAAAATTCAAATATCAAAATTTTTGTTCAATACTGGCAACCATAGTTTCAATGTTGGATTTTGTGAACATACATACCTACGCTCATGTGAATCTAGAGAATACATGTTCACATTTGTGTTGCATTTAAATAAACAATTTTTGTTCAATACTGGCAACCATAGTTTCAATGTTGGATTTTGTAAACATATGTTACATACGCTCACGTGAATCTAGAGAATGCATGTTAACATTTGTGTTGCATTTAAATAAATAATTTTTACTCGATGAAAATTATTGCTGCAAAGGCTATTGATATTTGGATCAGCCTGAGCTCCAGATACAGTATTTCCAAGGAGTTGGCTCTTGTCGCTCTTTTCAAGGAACTCGCAATTCTTTGAAACGTCGAGCAAAACATACGCGTATCGTTCTTTTTCACTGTTTGGGTGAATAAATAAAAAATAGTGTTTGTTGCCACCTGTGTAAACTATTATACTGTATTAGGGTTGCCACCATTTTTCTTTCATATATTTGAATACAAAATTTGTTGAAAGCCATTTAAGATAGATTTCAGTTTTATATAGAAATATTCAAAATTATTTAGAATCCCATTAAAAATGATAATTGGTAATTTATTCAAATTTCTTTATATACGGACAATTTATATAGCGCCGTTGAGAGAGCACTCTCCTTAAGGGCGCTTTGACCCAAGACTCGAATCCACTATTATTGCCAAAACATAAGCTGTGTATAAGGATAGGAAGGTGGTGGTTGCGGCCATTAGATTGAATATTTCCCCGCATTTGCGTATGCATTTCAAAACTTTTTTTTATTACGAGCACCAAAAACATTTTTTTGAACTACGAACACCACAATTATTTTTTGCATTATGAACACCGAAACTATTTTTTTCAACTATGTCCACTAAATCCAATTTTATTTGAATGGATATGTCGGCGTTAATATTTTATTTTTGAACCAGTGTCAGTATTTGTAAGTTATGAAATGTTGTAAAATATGTTTTTAAGATTGAGAAAAAGCAGGCATACTCGTATTTGAAATATTGTATTCGGTGTTTATTTCATAATCATGACGCATACCCATGCCCATGCCCTCTTAATTACATCTCCGACGTCTTCGTCTTGTCTGAACTCTTTCGCCATTGCGTTAGTCATTGTAACACTAGTCACGTTTTCTTGAAAAGAATATGTGTAAACAAGTTTTCTTCAGTTCTGCAAAACGTGCAATTGGCGATATTTCTCGGTAGCGTAGCAATGACCGGCGCGGCGCGACTTGTCGATAAGAAGCTTCGACCGTTTGCTCTGGCACAGTGATGTGCCAGGATTCAATTAAGGTAAATCTATTTTACTTTTTTTTTATATTTCAAATAAAAGAGTATAAGGTGCGAGTTTTTATTCGAGTATAACCGAAAAAATGACGGAGGACTATTCGTACCTGTGTATGGTGGCGCTATTTGGATTAAGCGTCGTACTGATCAGAAGACGGCTGGGATCGTATTCCACCTGCAGAAAAATCGTGTTTTTTTCTTTGTATTTTCGAGGTGTGGCCTTGGCACCTTATTTTAATGTTTAATTGAAAATGTTAAAATATCATACATTAACACATTATTTTGAATAAATAACTAACAATTTGATTGTATTCGGAACTGAAATTACTATATTTACCGGAATTTATTATTATACAATACAATATACTCGTATATATATATATATATATATATATATATATATATACATAATTAATTATTAGCTTCCCCTTCTTTAGGAAAAATATAAATTAACCCGTAATAACAGCACATATTTTTTATTCGCTTGAATATTTGGGAAGAAATAGAAAAAATGCATTTTCTGTGGAGAATATTGGAAAATAAGGAAAACATCAAATATTATTATTTTGTAACGCAGGCTGCTTGAACGTTATGGCTTGAATATAATACATTTCAAGGTTATTGATAAAATACAATGAACGTTTATATTTGTTAACTTTTACAATATTGCTCATACCATAAACTCGTCGGTCCTTGTCTCTACAAATAATCTTGGCCAAAAGATGTGTTGTGTTAAAACGGTGTTTAGTAATTGAAACCTCATTTTGAAAATAAATTAAATTCAAATATCGTTTTGATAAAAAATTCTCATAAAAATTAATGAAAATTTCGAATTTAGATTTATATTTTGATTACAAAATATAAGAATTAGTGTTTTGTATTTTCATCTGACTTTTGTTGTTGGTACTGGGTATATTTAGTTTGCAAACTTAATTAATGATTTCGCTTTATGACCTTCTAAGGATGAAATGTTATCGAATTATTCGTGATGGATAACGGGTTTGGTCAAACCCAATACAAGATAATATTTCGAGATTGGAAGAGCGTTTTTCATATCAATAATTTAAGAAATAAATAAATCCTAAAACATAACTATTTTTAATCAGGGTTTTCTTGTAGGTCTCCTTATAGATATAAATAAATCAAATTTAATCATTGAATTTATTTATTTACTGACAAATTAACGACACTTATGTGTCGTTGGCATATTACATTAACAATTATATAATAAAACAAAATATAACATATCAACATCTTCCAAAAATACATATATCTTTCAAAGGATTATGCAAGAAGAAATAAGTAATCAATACAATAAATTAAATTCAAATAAGCAATATAAAATAAACGCCTTTCAATGGCAACGATAATATGATATTATAAGGTAAATTACAAAAAAAAACCTTAAGATAACATAGAATAACCAGTCAAGATCTGAGATTGGAGAAATGCTGGAGAAGGACCTTCTTAAACTCAACATCTACATTAAAAATATCCACCAAATCATACATGATATTAACCAATTAATTGAACGTTTACAGTAAAAAATATTTCAGTGTTCTTTTCGAGTCCTTTTTAATTACTGTTAAATTGTTTTTTTTTAAAGATTTATCCACCCCACTCATCCGAGAAAGAGATATTTGATTCAAGTTGAAACAAATAAAAAAAAACACTCGATAATGTTTGAAGTCTATTTGTGTGACTTGTCGAACGATGGCATTTTACAATACAAAAGCTGACCAAAGAAGCTTCAGATAAGACAATTATTAAGGCTAAAATTTTTGAGAAAATATCGTTGATAAATCGGGTGAAATTAATTGAGATTTAGAACATTAATCCTAGGGTATATTGTTCGTCAATTTTGTTTATCTCCTTTAAGGCCCGTTCTCACGGATCAAGTTTAATTGCCCGATTATAGTTGATCAACAAAAGTTGAATGAAATCTTTAGTGGGAACCTTTGTTTTAATAGAGTTGATCAACTTTTTAATTGATCAACTCTATTGAAACAATGGTTCTCACTACAGATTTCGTTCAACTTTTGTTGATCAACTATAATTACTAGTTGATCAACAAAACAGGTCAATTAAACTTGATCCGTGAGAACGGGCCTTTAATTATTTTATAACATGTTTTTGTCTTCTTCAGGTTTGGTTTGTGAACACATTTATATACGAGTATAAAAGTATTATACTTATTAAAAGTATGTTATTACAAATATATTACACAATAAACAGGCACAATATTTGTGTTAAACCTTTTTCAGTCTGAAACAAGTTTTTCCGATGATTCCAGTCTTGTTTAATTCAAGGGTTAAGTAATTTGATATAAAAATACTATCAGTCTTTGCCTTTTCCATTCATTGAGCAGATCTCACAGATATTCTCATTTTCTGTAAACTAAAATAGCTTATGACGTCAGTTAGCTATTCCAGGGTTTCTATCAGTTCTGCCGCCTTGTAGCATTTTACTTGGGCATTTATACTTTTTATTCTAAACTTTCCATAAAAAAAAACATTGATGATGAATTAAGTTTTGGTTCGTAAAACGTAAGTCAATGATAGGTTCATTTTGTTCATTGTAAAAATTAGTTTTTGAACAATGAAATACGTCACTAATTTTACATACATATTTTCACTAATTTTACATACATATTTTTTACGATTATTATGAATAATTATTGTATTAAATTTCCGTTGTTTACATAAACCTGGCAGCCTTGATGCCATGTGAATTTTTTTCTAACCAACTAGGAAGATGTTAAAGGCCTTATGCGAATGAAGTGCATTATGATTTTCTGTGGGAACCATCGGGAATGAAACCCTCGGGCTGAAAGAAGAACGTTCTACCAAATAGGTAATGAGGACGATAAATAAAATAAAAATGAAATGATGAGAACAAATTCGATTCTGATATTAATAATATTCATGATTATTGTTTAGCACAATATTTTATAAATAAGTATAATTTATTCGATAACTGTTTCATAATTTCCACCTTGAAAACTTTTTTCTCGTGAAAACTTAGATTTGAATTTCGCAAACAATGAAAATCACTTTTGATACTTGGTACACATTTTGTAACGCTAATGCATCTGGGTTTATGGAAGATTGTATGTAGTCTATCTAGCCTTATTTAAGAACTGTTATGTGTTCGTATACCATTCGGTAAGATAATTGTATGAATCTGTTAGTTGGTCGTCAATCATTTCTTAGAACTAAGTAGAAAGGAAATACCACCAAAATTATATAAGGAATATTAAAACTAGGCAAAATTATGTAACAAAAATTAAGAATATGCAAAATAATGTAAGAAATATTAAGATAATTGAAGTAAACGTTTCAGAATCTTTAATTGATTATTTTTTTTAGATCCGTTTGTTTAATTTAATGGTTGAAATTTTTATAAATAGGTACTAACTTTTGAAGTCTGTTCAATTGATTAATATTTATTCTGTCTAGAATATAAATCAGTGAGCAATACCGTTTGTAATAAAAATATAGCGTGAAGGAATGTCATTTAATAAGGCATTGGAAATTTCAAATGTATAATATTGTGATATTTTTAATTATCCAATGGATTTCATAATAAAAAAATATTGAATTGACTGTGTTAGTAATTTATTTATTTAACGGGTAAAATATTACGTGTCTCACGGTATTATGCTTTTCATTTTTAAAATACAAAATGAGTATTTTTTTATGATTAGAATCTTATAAGACCTTATTTGAGAGGTGCATTGTCACGGGGTAACCCACTTCCGAGCGGAAAATCACCAGTTCGAACATCGCGATTTGTTACTTTCCAAAGGTATTTTTTCCGACCAGTATTCGGGGATGTAATACGTATGACTTCGGTCATATATATTCTTTAAAATACGTTTTTAGAGTAATGAACACCATAAATCCAGTTTTCTGGATTAGCACCTCGGTTTGAGGCTCTATAATAAAATAAAACGAATTATTTAACGTCTTTAAATTTTGACGCTTACTGTATAATTTATTTGAAATTTTACATATAGTGTATTAGAAAGTTCATTAAAATACTTCTGGTTGTACGTTTCCTAATTTTCATTAAAATTGTTGGACTATTTAAATACCTGTAGCTTTTAGTTATTCAGCATTCTTACTCGTATATAATATGAAACGAATCCAGTATTATTCAAGAGATAAGTTATCACAAAGTCACTAAATTGCATTTCCCTCTTAAACACCGCATCTGTGAAACCGGTTTTGTTTTAAAATATATAAATCGTTTTTGTTGTCTTTCCGTATTTAAGTGTATATGCTGGCTGGCTTTACCGTCGACAAGTAGTTGCTGGCCTTGCCACCATACTGGTGATTGATTGACATTCAATTATATATTCTGCTTTAAGAGATATTAACATGTGTTGTTAACATGTGGAAACAATAATTTAGCATAAAAGATGCACGAGTATGTCATATGTGTCTTCTTCGTATTGTGTAATGTATAGTTTAGTTCGATTCATTACAAATATGTTATGTCGCAGTTACAAAATAATCCTTCCTTAGTTATCTATTGTATATTCGGATACGTTAGGATTTTGAAATATGTGATACATTTTAGATGCAATTGTTTGCAACTCTCTATTGATCTGATGATTGGGTTCCCTATATGAGGCACATTTCGAGCCTGGAAATGTTCCACCAGCGTTTCTTTCACCACGTCGTTCGGATCCACTGAGTGGTCATGTCACAAAGATCTGTGACGTCTTCAAGTGGGAGAGCGCGTCTAGGATCGGGCTGTTCTCTCATAGAAGATCGACGTGGAGGAGCAGTCGAGATTGAAGTTTGAATGGCGAGGGGGTCCTCGACTACGAGGTCCAGCAACGACAATGAATCGTTTGCAACTAGATACAACATTATTAAGGAAGTGTCTTTTTCCACGGCACTCGTACATAAAAAATAAATTTGAACTGAAATGTGTATAAGATATTAACATTGCGTACCAAGATATTGATAAATCAACCCGTGCATTTAATATTCAATTTTGAATATAATGTATCACAATTGCGTATAAGAGTTGCACTCATAAATTATTTTATTTTGAACTGAAATGTGTATAAGTAATCGACATTCCGTAAGAGATATCAACCCGTACATTAAATACTCAATTTTGAACCGATATAATCAGATGTGACGAAGGCCGCTATAATATAAACCGAGGCCGCTATAATCAGATGTGACGAAGACACAAAGAAAGCCAATATAAGACAAGGGGTAAGGCAGGGATGCTCTCTGTCACCTGTTCTTTTTAACGCCTATATACAGAGCGCGATTGACGACTTGAGAGAGAGAATGAGTCACAGAGAAGGTGTAAAGATACACGGGCAAAAGGTGGACATGATAAGGTTCGCTGACGATATTGCTATGGTTGCTGAAAGTGAAGAGGAACTACAAGAGGCCTTAACAACTATGGAAAGCATTCTTCAAAATAACTACAGTATGAAGATAAATAAAGACAAAACAAAGCTGCTGACTGTAGGCCGAGCGCAGCACCAGATGAGAATAGTGATGTCGGGTAAACCACTAAAGAACACCAAGGAGTTTGTCTACCTCGGGAGCAAAATAACATGGGACGGTCGGTCCAAGAGCGAGGTCGACAACCGTATACATCAGGCTAGACTTGCATTTAATAAAAGGTCGAAAATAATAGAATCAAATAATATAGACCTTAAACTGAGAATACTCCTCATCAAGACCTATGTATGGAGTATCTTGATGTACGGCTGCGAGACATGGTGCCTATCCGAAAGAGATAGACGAAGACTAGAGGCTTTTGAGATGTGGTCCTATAGAAGACTATTAGGAATTTCCTGGAGAGACCGCATCACAAATGAAGAGGTTCTCCAACGAATCGAAGGAGGAAGGCACCTGCTCAGGATCCTGTCCGAAAGGCGTGCAAGATGGATCGGTCATATAATACGACAAGAGGGCCTCTTGCATGCCATAATGGAGGGCATGACCGAGGGGACAAACTCTATGGGACGCCCACGCCGAGAGTACCTGGAGGACCTGTTGGTGGACGTGCGCTGCTCAACATACACAGACTTAAAAAGAGCCGCACAGGACAGGGGGGAATGGAGGAGAAGAGTTCAAATTGCTGCAAACCAGTCTTAGGACTGCAACCACGGAAGGATATCAACATTGCATTGCTGGTATATGCTTCTTATGATAATATTGCATTGCTGGTCTATGCTTTTCATGATAACAAATAATTAAAAAACTACTTAGAAAGATTGCCAATTTTCCTATTCTGAGATCTGGACAAATTTTGGCAGCCATTCGAGAGACCATTACACTGCATCCTTTTGAGTTGTCCGTGATGCTAGTGAGGACGAATATTAGTATAATATTATTCTATGGGTGATTTGTACAAAAATAATTTAAATTGATAAAACCATCTATTATACTCGTACTTTACTTTGTGTGACACAACTTGACACTTTTATTTTCGTCTTTTATTTTCCTGATTGGTTCGTCGCTAATCTTGCCAATTGTTTTATAGGCGGCCATAACGAATCTGACATTAGTATTCATTTGCTTACAGCTCCAATCTCGTGACTTGATAACAATATATGTATTAAGTATAATATGCAGAACGTTATGCAACGTGCCGAGTTCACGTTTTTCATCTTTTTACATCACAATGGATCGAATGGTTGATTTATTTCTTTGTAACCAAAATGACTATTATCAAACTTGGAATTCAATGATTATTTTTTACCTAAATAAATATTTGAGAATACGCGTTATTAGGTGTTGCTGAAAGTCACGTTTCTGAGGTTTTGTTTCTGATCGAAGAGTAATTTAAAATAGTAATAGTGTTAGATCTCAAAAGTTCCATAAATTGATTTCAAAAGGGATGATATTTAATGTCTTTCTCATTAAAATATAATAACCACCTCCGTGACCTGTTTGGTAAGATACCCGTCTTCCGACGCGAGGGTTACAGACTCGATTTCCGTTGGTATTTAAAAAAAAGGGTTAAAGCCTGTTTTTCACTTAAGCCCACTTGGATACCTTTTTGGTTGTTTGGAAGAGATTCCACGTTGCAATAAACCAGCCAGGTAGGTTCTACTTTGTATAACGAAAGTATAATAGTACACTGTATCAAAATCACCAAAGTTTCGTATTGTCTTTTGTTGCCACGTTTAATCTTATAAATGTGCTCTTTGACATTAGTCCGTCTTTATTATTTTAAAATAAAAATACAGGGTTTAATAAGACTTCCGAAAAGTTTTAAGAATGTCAACATTTGTATGCATCTTCCAATAGTGTCAATATGTAGAGTTCGTATTATAAATATCTACGAGTATGTTACGAGTAAATACGTTTTTGTACTCTTAGAAAATAATGACTTAATAAATGGTTGAATTTGAAGATGTGTTTCTTCAAAAAACATTTCTTTGTTCACGTTATTTCGAAACTCTGATCAAACAGTTCCTGACTTTTCCCGAATATCGTTTGCTTCGAAAATCTTAATTTCTTATCTGATGTGTCCATACGAGTATAATTCATATAATGTTCTCCTAAGGTTTGCTCAAGAGCGTACCTCATCACCATACACACTGTGGTTTCGTGATATTCCCGACGTTGTCAACACCGTCCACGGAGCTGCTGTCATCGTCCATTACTGCTAATGGTCACTTTTCTCGCTCGATTATCCCAATCATCGTTATTAATGTACTCACGGACGGCCAGTGGAGGGGAAACATTAGATTCAGGGCTATTTGGTGGATAATACACATGATAGGAACAGTAGAAGAAGGTTTACGTATTAATTCTTACTAAACCAGATTTATGTTCATTATATCTTGAACGTTATTAAGATACCAAAGGTTACTTTAAGGACGCCTACGTTATTATGAAACATGCGAGTATTTCAAGAAGTGTGAACTTACACTTTTTGTCTGATTTAAACTCTGACCATAACAGTTAGTGAATTATTACAATTTTTATAAGTACAGTGTAACTATCCTCACCTGGACAGTCATTTCAGGAGCATTCATTTCCAGAGAGCATACATTCACTTCGAATATTGGTTAATCGAATTTTATTTGACAATATTAAAGAAAAAGTGGACAAAAGGTGTTGAAATCATTATAAACGCAAGTCCTATAATTTAAAAAGGAAAATCCTGACATATTTTTACCTACAAAAATATTGTCAATAGAACTTCACCAGATACACTTTTGCTTTAAATGCGAATAAAACTTCATTATTTTTATGCCTTCATATAAAAAATAAAATTATTGAGCGAGTCCAAGAATATA
Source organism: Odontocerum albicorne (assembly GCA_949825065.1). NCBI lineage: Eukaryota > Metazoa > Arthropoda > Insecta > Trichoptera > Odontoceridae > Odontocerum > Odontocerum albicorne. The sequence continues at coordinate 25,009,545 of OX463855.1, forward strand.
TTATGTTGTTGCTTTTTACTGGAAGGACTAATCAATGGGACCAGTCTCAAGATATCAAAATAAGAGTAGAAATAGCACGAATTTGCTTTTTCAAAGTGCGGAATCTCCTTCCTCTGCACAAAGGATTTCAATCTCGATATACGTATTCGAATTTTGCGTTGCTTCATATTCTCCGTACTTTTTTATGGTGCTGAAGCTTGAATGCTTACTCAGAACACAAAAAATAACCTAGTGGCTTTTGAAATATGGTGTCATTAAATAATGCTGCGAGTCTCATGGGTTGACAAAGTCCGTAATGATGCCATTTTGAAACGGATGAATAAAGGTAGAGAATTATTATCTATAATCAAAAAGAGAAAGTTTAATAATTTTTACATATAATGCGAGAATAAATATAATATATGAGATCCTTCAGCTTATATTGCAAGAGAATTCTGGGAAGTGTGGGAAGAAGACGCATCTCCTGTTTGAAGAACTTACGGGAGTGGTTTCATCGTAGTGGCGTACCTTTGTTCAGAGCTGCAGCTTCAAATTGCCGTGGCGGTCAAAATAGCCATGAGAATCACCAACCTCAAAATTTAATTCACCATCATTTTCATAATTATTCGACCTAGTGAAACAATCGTTAAATTGCCGAAGTATTGTATGAAAACATTATCTCTTTTTAGCCAGGCAAACACATGTTCAAACGTCAACACGCTGGGTCGATTGTATGAACAGTTTAGTATCAAATGCCCACCTAACGTAATCGATTTATGTCAAAACAAAATTTGAACTTTGCTACTGTACACTGCTTCTTCCTACAGCATAATATTCTGTGATAAATTTATTTTGTTGATTTGGCGAGACATTCTTCACTTTATTTTCTGTGATAATTCTTAGCGAAATTGTGTTTTAGCCGTTTTGAAATAAAAAATATTGTAGTCTGTTACAAATAAGGGTTGCAATAAATTATAAATTTAATTTTCATACATCTCATATGACAGTCGGATAAACAATATACCTATTCAAATAACTTTTTACATCCTTTTTTATTTTTTATTTTTTTTATTTTTTATTAAACAAGTAAATTATTATACAAACATTTGTCAAGGCTATACCTATATACAAATTTATTACTTAACTAATCTTAATTATATGTTATAATTTATGAACTTATTTAATCTTATTTTCCTACATATCATTTTATTTTATTTATTCAATCTTAATATATGAGATCTTAGAAATAATTAACACCTACATACTACTTATAACTAGATAACAATTCTTACACTAATTATTCAGCAAAAACAAGTCCAGTCGTTCAGGCTACTTGTATTCCATCACATTCACTCAGACCTTGGTCGTCCCAGCTAATACTGTAGGTGGACTAGTCAGGTAACAGATAATGCTTCGGGAGCTTGTGCTTATAACGGAAGGGTAGGTCGGAATTACTCTCGTAAGTCCCCAGGGCAGCGACTAAGGGATTTCTGTGATTTTGTTGGCTTTTATAGAACTTCACGGTCCAAGCGAGGATGTGGTGTTGTAGGGTTTCTTCTCGCTGTTCAGCGTGAAGTCGGGTAAGATTTGTTCTGGGATGGGTGTTAAAAGATATCTTGAATGCCTTGTTCTGCACTCTCTGGAGTTTCAGGTGATCCGTGTTGCTCACACTACCCCAAACGGGTGCAGCGTAGGTCAAGATAGGACGAATAAGGGTTTTATAGAGGAGGAGCTTATTTTTGGGTGAAAGGAAGCTGCGTCGATTAAATATCGAACTGATAGCCCCTATGCCCTTGTGACCCTTCTGTCTGATGGTATTCAAATGGGTTTTCCACGTCAGTCGCCGGTCAAGGTGCAGGCCGAGGTATTTAACCACGTCCTGCCACTCAACCAGGCAACCACCGATGAATAAGGGCATCGACGGCACTCTTTCCTTGATTTTTCAGGAGAACATGATGGCCTCAGTTTTGGCATCATTGATTTTGAGCCTCCAGTCTTGGTAGTATTTCTCAAGGATCTCAAGAGCAATCTGAAGACGGCGACCAGCTCGATCCACCTTGAGTGACGATGCGTAGCATGCCGCATCGTCAGCAAATAGTGCGAGTTTACAGTTTGGGGGAGTAGGAATGTCGTGTGTGTAAATGTTAAATAGACATGGTCCAAGTATACTGCCTTGGGGGACACCCATAGGGATGGGCCTGGCGGATGACGTAGAATGATGAGTGGTGACTGTGAAACTTCTATTGGAAAGGTAGGATTGAAGTAGTTTCACGAGATAGAGTGGAGTGCCAGTGAGGAGATGTTTGTGAAGAAGGCCATCATGCCATACAGTATCAAAAGCCTTCTCGAGGTCCAGCAGTACCATGCCAGTACTTCTGTTCCTATTGAAGCCCATCGACACGTCTTCCACGACACGGGTAAGTTGCTGGACCGTGTTGTGTCTTGTTCTAAATCCAAATTGCTCATGAGGGAATGTATTATTGGATTCGTGATGGAACACTAACCTTGAGGCAACCACTCTCTCAAGGATCTTGCCAAGACCTGGAAGAAGGCTGATGGGCCTGTAGCTAGTTGGATTTTCGGTAGGTTTATTTGGCTTGTGGATAGGAACAATATTGGCTACTTTCCAAATACTCGGAAAATAGCCATTAAGGAGTGAGGCATTTATTATTTTAGTAAGAAAAATCCTCGCTTTGAGTGGTAACTGTTTAAGAAGGCTATGCTTTTTACATCCTAGAGACCATGATATGTGGATTAATTCAATTGGATTGGTGTCGAAAATTTTCAACAACTATTTTCTTCAAATCTTATTAACTCGTTTAACCAAGTGTCCTTATCCAGTTTCCTTCTTTATAAACTATCTTAAACTATCGTAAATAATTTCTCTTCCACTTGAAACATCCACGGCCCTTTATTATATTTCTATTTTTTTTTTATAATTTCATAATGTTTCTTATAATGTTATATATATTAAAAAAATTATAAAAATCTTATTATGTTTGTGTTAAGCAGTTGGCGTCGTGTTAAGTCATTGATGATTACCATAGTTAAAGCAATCATGAATAATTATTTCTGCTTCTTACTGCAATGACTAATCGCACTCCGATTAAATTTGGTTTCATTCGTTTCTCTCGTTAGCCGTTGTTGCTCCATATAAATAAACAACCAGCCATTCGTCACCGTGTTGTTAGGTGTAGCCATAGCCATAGCCAAGGTGGGTGTGTGATTGATTACTAATTGATGTATCATATATTTCAGGGAATATGATCCTTGCAAGAGTTATGTTCTGCGTATTCAAGACGATAGCGCACCTAACAATGTACGGGTCTTCCCTGTATGGCAATATAAATTATACACGTACTAATTATTAATTATAATGTTATTTTATTGCAGAAGTATCGAAAGATAATGTTACAGCTCAATAATAAAATAACATATTTCGAATATTCTAAAACATTGACATGTTCACACTAGTATAATAGAAAGAAGCACGAATACTTATGTTATATCTATCTAATGGTAAAAATCTTATGTATTTTGGCACCTATCTACAATTGTTTTAGGATTCTTATTGCTTTTATGAAACCCGTGGTGAAATAAAACTTTTCATATTATAGTTGTTTATTTCTAAGCTTTATATTCAAGTATTTGTTTTATTCTCTTTTCCCATATATTTTTCTCCTTGTGTGGGAACCCGATTCTTCGTATTTTTTGCATACCATGACACAATATCTCGATATGAAATGTATTCAGAACATTGATATCGTTCCTGTCACTTTTGAAATCAATGTGTCACAATCAAGGCTCTATATGTTGGAGTGGAACTGGTTCGTGGTGTTTTTTCAGTAATTGTCTCTGAGATTTCCATGAATACGAACAGTTGATTCACGAATCACGCCTGTGACCACTGCTCGGGTTCTTTGAGATAACAACATGAAAACATAATTTATTTGCGAATTTTTTGGGTGAGTTTATTTTTTATAGTTCTTTTTTTATTTGTTGAGAAGATATGTTAATCTTCTCAACAAATAAAAATATGCAAATGTTGCTTCAAGTTTATGATATGGCATAAACTTAAAGCAACATTTGCACCATCTTTTGTGTACACGTCGATGAGCAAGATGACACAGAAATATAAAAAGTAGGATTGAGCGCATAGTTTATTAGAGTATTTTCCTCATGCTGTTCACCTTATCATAGAAGCTATGGCTGTCAAAGTGTGTAAGTGCAAGGAAAGTAGATCATACAAGTTTTTGCCGGAAGAACCCTTGTCCAAACTTGACTATATATAATAAATGTCACGACAGTCGCCTTTATATTTATCACCTGTTATTGATACTATGTACTACATGGTGACTTATACTTAATGGAAACCATTTTGCAGGAGGTAATGAAGAAGATGCATGTGTATACATGCAAGATTTTTTTTATAAATACGAGTCATTCGTTCATAATTATTATAGGGTGCATAATATGGGAAAAAAACCATTAAAACGCACTCAAGATTCGTTTCGAAAGGTGAGTTACGAGTATTGGTAAGCCACCCACTATCCACTCATTTGCTATCGATTAGCCAATAACACAATAGTCAACGAAGCGGTGGAGGATAGGTTTCTCGCATGTGGAACAGCGTTCTTCAGGTGTATTCTTAATTATTTTTCCATAATGGATATGAATTGGCTGTATGGTTATACAGACATTTTTGCTCGTGTATATTGTTTCTAATAACTCGTCCGACAATTCGCAAGTATATTATCGACTATCTTTTTATGGAAAGTATGTTTGATACCGATGTTTTGAGTCCTACTTACTGCATTCAATTCTATGTAACACATCGATCAATAAGCCCCGGGACTAACTACTAAAACAACGTTTGTTTGCCAAAATTCTTCTTTATTCATCAACATAGTCTTCTTCAAGTGCGATACATTTATTCCAACGCTTTCCTAACTTTTCTATGCCAGCCGTGTAGAACGATTTATCTTTGGTTTCAAAATAGGCGTTAGTTTCGGCAATCACTTCTTCATTGGAGCCAAATCTCTTTCCCTGGAGCATCGTTTTGAGGTCTGCGAACAGCCAATAGTCGCTGGGGGCCAAATCTGGAGAATACGGTGGGTGCGGAAGCAATTCGAAGTTCAACTATGCAATTTGGCCATCGTTACCATCGACTTGTGACACGGTGCATCTGTTCCATTGTGAGCAAACGCGGCACCCATTACGAAAAAAGCTTTTTCATGACCAAATGTTCATGCAAAATAGTGTAAACTCTACCAAATGATATCTTCAGGGTGTCGGCTATCTCACGCAACTTTACTTTGAGATTTTCCATCACGATTTTGAGGGTTTTTTGTATGTTTTCTGGTCTAACAGCCACATTTGGACAACCAGAGCGTTCAGCATCATTTGTGTCTGTACGACCGCGTTTGAAATCAGCATACCACCGACAAATGGTTGTTTTCGACGGAGCAGAGCCCGGATAACAATTTTCAAGCCATCGCTGAGCTGGAACGTTATTTTTTCCTATTAAAAAGCAATGTTTTATCAACACACGAAAATCGTTTTTTTTTTCATTGTTTTGAAAATAGCAAAAGCAGCGTCACTAAAACCACTGTAACTCAATGACAGAATGTCGGAATGTCATGAAAGTTTGACATGTAACTTATAAAAGTAGGTACTAACTGAGAATCGTATGTATTTGTTATTAGAGGCGCCACCTGTTAGTTAGTCCCGGTACTTATTGATCGATGTGTTATATTTCGTTGTAATAAGGTGTGCAAATTTGTGTTGAAATTGGGTAAAAATATTGCTTATTTACCTTCATTTGCTTAAGTTTCTTGATCGGTCAATGTTTTTTAGAAATCTTACTTGGCCTAGTTTATAACGGTAATTTTTTACGAAAAATTTTTTATCTGCATAATTTGGAGGCAAACTTGATGTTATTTTGATGTGCTTTAGTAGAATTAAATTTAATAATCATATTTTCTCTCCTTAGTTTGGTGCAGTTAAATAAAAAAAGTAATTAATATTGTAATAAAATAATGTAACTAGTTCAATCATTATTACGCGAATTAACCAGTTGAACTATTGAAAAACTACTGATTCTTCCTATGAATATTTTTAATGTGATGATTTCCATTTATAATTCTTTTGAGTTGGACAGTTTCAAAATCCCAATGATTAATATCGTTTATGTTAAGTTAGTTTATTGGAGCGAAGCCAAAATGGTGTGATAAGGAAAGAGCCCAAATATTTTAAGTTTTATTTTTAACTTGAATGCCAATGTGTCGTTCAAGTTTTGTCGTTTGAGAAAACATACTTTATTCTTAAAAAATATTTTGATTCGTATAGACTTTTATTCTCGTTTATCTTGAACGTAGATAGTTGGAGAACGTTATTTATTGGTACATGTATGTAAACAAATTTATATTTCTCACTTCTTTGTTTTTCAACCTAAATGTTTTAACGCACATTCTGTTTTTTTTTCAGTTAAAAAAAAGTTTTTTTTTCTGTTTCAATTCAATATTTTAGGTTCAATTTGCTAACAAAATTCCTTAAATATTGAAATGGATCGTCACCTACATATAGGTACGAGTATTTTTAATTACTGATTTGATTCACGAAACTACATTTACATACATACGAGTACTCGTATATAAATCGCTTTTATTTTTATCAATAATATTAGTTTGTCTTTAAATTTACATTTATTTAAAAAAAATAGAAATCGTATCAGTCCACATTTAATCAAAAATTGGTTCCGTGTGTGAAGTGATAGTTATGGTATGGTATATAGTTCGATATATTGAACGAAATGAAGGGAACAAATTGGACATTTCTTCGTTTATCGATCTATTCGCAATTTATATTGAGTAACCACCATTCAAGTGAAAAAATACCCATTTGTCGTTTTAATATCTGTTCTGAAATTGAGACATATTTCTATTCGAAATAAATTATTTACCAAAAAATTATTAAACTTTTAGTTCTCTTGTTTGGTTATACGAGTATACCATATAACTTTTAATCAGCAAAATTGGGCGCTATTAAAATCAAACCACAGTACAACATAAGACTGAAATCACATCAAGGTGATTTTAAGCAGGCGATTTGTGTTTTTGTTAATGATTTACTTAAATTAGGGATTTCCGTTTTATTATTTTATATTCGAAGTTCCAAAAAGAACATTATTTCCTACTCGACATTTCGAAGTTTTTTTTTAGCTTAGAACATTTGACCGAAATTGTTGATATCTCGCGTCATGACGACACTTGTCATGACCTTGTAACTTGTAACACATGGACGATAAATCTCATTTACTATTGAAAAAGCCAGTTACATAAGTGCAGAGGCAAAACATAAACGCGTATTTGTATCAATTGGGCTCTGCACCGCGAAACGGACTATCCCGCGTGCCATGAATGGCAAATACGTACAAGTAAGTATACTAAACGAGACCAGCACACCATTGTACTAAGGCCAATTCGGTGTTGAATTGTCATTTGGAATAATGTGCCGCGTATATATTATGCACATGGTAACAAGAAACTCCTGACTGGAGATAATTTAACATTCTGATAATAATGGAAGTTTTTCCTAATGACTACGGCACTCCCTTCCAGAAACACGCTCGATGCAATATATCTAGAGGAGTATTATCAATACATACACAATATGAGTATCGCGACCTTGACATCCTTGCAGTTCTTTGAACATATGACGAGACATGGTCTTTTTGTTCAAGTGAGTGAAATCATCCATTGAAAAGTTTTGACGTCTCACGAACACACACGAATATTCTCGAACAAACAAATCAAATTATCAATTAGCGAGCCAATAGAAAACGACGTCATAGATTTATGTATCCCATATTTTTTTCTAAACGAGTGCATATCGATATTTGGACCAAAACATTTAATTTCCGCTTTGATTATTACTGAATCCTTATACGATAATTGTCACTGTATTTTTCATAATTTCTTTTTCGTTAGTTATGTTTTTTTCGTAAGAAGCGATACGATACTGTGTGTTTTCATACACCAACAATTATTGAGCAGTTTCAAAAATATTATTATGTTTAATCTTCTTAAATATAATTAAGACTGACGCTCCGCTCTGTATGACGTTGACCGTGTCCACAGTACAGTGAACATCCAGTTTTGAGCTCAGCTATGGAGGACAATGTTAACGGTAACGGATCTAACATATTATGATGTTCAAACAGATGTGTCCTACTCGGAGCTATCTGGAAACTTTTACACCGCTAAAGGTCATGGTGTATGATGCGCGGCTAATCAAACTGTTTTTGTTTTCAAGCTTCCGTTTTTCCTATTGCGATACATTGTAGTTTCTACATGTTTTCCCTTAAATATGTAAAATACTATTTTCATCTTTATAACATTTATTAATTGTTGAAAATTCATTATAGGCTTACCGATAATTTGTCGATTTAGATCCAAGGGATTGATTAAAACCTTGTTTCGGTATCTTTTTCCCTTCTTAAAAATGTCTAAAATTTATTAAAATGGTCCAGTCTTTTCCCCATTTTCTAAATTAACAGATGTACGAGCAGTTACCAAAAGTGTTCATACTTTTTTAGAAATTATTTTGATTTTTATAAACACTTAGATATGAAACCGATGGGAAAAATTATTCTTGGTAAAGAAAATATCTAAGAAAATTCACGAATCTAAATAGTCTTGTCATTTTAAAGGGGCTCTGTCAAGCCACATTTGATGTTTGCTTAAGCATGCGAGAAATTCCGGAAACAAAGGTGCATTTTAATATTTTAGTCACGTATATCCAGCGTCCCCGGCTGTAAGGTGACAGGAAGACCCCATTTTTCTTCGTATCAGAGAATGATAAAAATCGTTTGTCAAGGTTTCATTTTTTAAGTGTTGGGGTAGGATTTTCGGCCTTAAAAATGCTGAATTGGAAGGTTGTATTGTTATTAAATGGTTTGTAGAAAATGTGAAAGTGACGCCGGATTCTCTCCTAATTAAAATAATATTAAGCTTCTCTTTTTCATTCCTTGAAATAAATTTATAAATCTTTAGATTAAATATCTTTCAACCATTGTAGGTTTATCAACTAAATTCATTCAATTTACTAAGAGGCTTTTTTCTTTTATACCTTTTACCTCAAAACGATAAATAAATGCCTGGAACTTCATTAGTATTATCTCGTTTTTTGTCTAAAATTAAATAAACATTGAATTGACTCTTGTAACATACTCGTGAGGTGTAAATATTTATATAGTGGGCGAGCCGAGCCGCTTATTCAGTAAAATCAGTTTCTTTTCAACATCCCTACTTTTATTCCTCGTAATCACATAACGTAATCCATCAACATTTTAGTTTATCGATTCAATATTTAATATCTATGAAAACATTCATTTTACCTTTGTTTTCTGATAAGTTTACATTTTCCAATGCAGAGTTTGAATCGAGGTTTATCAAATATTTTTACCTTTTCGCCATATGTCGATATGCATTAAAAACTCGATAGTTAAATATTTCGGTTCAATAATTATTTACTTTCCAAGCAAAAATACCGTTTTATGTATCCGTGCCTTTTGTGTTTGAGATTTACTCTGCATTTAATGCAACCTCAATTATGCTCGATTATACTTCCAGGTATCATTGCGTATTGCGTCATCTTCTATGTGTGTTAAGTGTTCTGTTTACTCCAACGGATCATCAAGAAGCACGAATATTTTTATAATTATAGTGTTTCTTTTTTATAATCAATGTTAAAAGAAATGGTTATAATACAGTTAAAAAATATGTATTGAGTTTTACTTCAACTAACATACAATTTAATACTCCCACGTCAGAAAAATATAACATTCTAAAGGAAATATTATATCAAGTAATAGAAAAAGCTTTTTTTTATTGGAATATACTTTTGCATTTGAAAAGCTACACAATCGACAGACATATTTTCTTTCTAAAGAAAAATAATCAAATAGAATAAATACTTCATAAAATTTAATCGTGCAATCCATTATCTGCATTCCTAAAATTGAAGAATCCGTTTCTAAATAAGACACACGAATATAATGAAGATTGGATGAATGGAATAGAGCGAAGCCTTTTTTCGGTCTTTTATTAGGTATAACTTCATTGCTCAAACTTGCCGATGGCTGAAGAAGCGAAGACAGAGACGCTATAAACATCAAGTGCCTGTATTGGTGCGTTTTTATTCGAAACATCTTGTTCGTCGCAAGAATCGTTCAGCGAAACATTTAGTCGCATATTTCTATTAAAGTCAGTTTTATGGGTGAACGGATCTGACAGGTCTACTAGTAACGCAATATGTAAAACAGTAGATAATGATCTTCAGATTTGTAGTGTGATTTACCTTCTTGGTCTGTGAAAAATAAAATAATATGTGAATCATTTCCATTCGACTTTTCGAAACTTCCAACAAAGATGAACTTTATTCATTTTTATTCGCGATTTTATAATTTACTCTGATTTAGAAATAGATCGGAACCAGTAACCGCGATAAATTGTGGTATTTAAATGTGTATTATTATAGATAATCTTGTTGACATTCAATTAGCATAGCACTAGAAAATAGCGAGAAACAAGTGTGAATATGATTTAGCAGTCGGGAGTATGGTAGCCGAGACCGGCAGTGGCGGAGGCAGCGGCACTTGTAGAGCAAACCCATTTTATCGTGTCCTTGACTCCATTAACGACATATAACAAATGATCGAGCAGCCAACCATGTAATGGCTGAACCGACCTGTAACACGCTGACAATCAATGCGCTTGTGTGCGATCAGATCCAATCATCGTCTTCCGAACATCAATGAAATGGTTGTGATAGGTTATGTCGTTCGGAAACTCGGCGACATCGGACAAATCTGTTCGTAAGACCGAACAGTGAGAAGCAAAAGCCGCGACACAAAAATACAAATTATATCATTTAGATTATAGCTCTCATGAGATTCAATGAAAATCTTTAAAGCTCAATTTGTTTATTTCACTATTTAAGATCTCTTAGTGAACGTTGATTTTTTTGAGAATTTTCGTCTTCAGTCTCTGTTAAAGACAAATGTTTTTCATTTTAATTTTTCTATTTAATAATTTATAACAAATTAAATATGTTTAGTGCCACGCCATATTTGTTCTGTTTACATGACAGTTGACAAACGCCTAATAAGCCGCAACAGTCATCCTAATGATTTAAATAAAGACAATATAACTTACATCAGTGTTTCTGATTAAAAAAAAATTGTATTTAGTATCGTTTAACCGTTAAAATGACATGGTTAATAATTCAAACAAAAACTCTATTTACAACACATAGTCAAAGAATTGAGTTTACCTTTAGCTTTTAGGATTACGAGTATGTTGAATTCTTCATTTGTTGAACATTTGTGTAACTATTCGGTCTTCGTGTTGTGACAATGAAAACTGCGTAAACATGAACAGACTAGAAATAGAACATTTTCATTGTTTATTTTTTTATTATTTTGAACTTAAAAAAATGTTTTTATTGTATTGTATTCACGTTAAATGCCCCATTGTTGGATTTAGAGGACGGGGGGGTCTTTAGTTCTGTCTGATAACGCGCGTGCGTTAATATTTCCAAAAGCCCGCCATACAACTACGTGTAAATCGATTTTCTGAGGTTCTTATAATATAATATTCGCGGGAAATTTATGAACCCATAACTTTTATGATTTTATGTCGTATAATTTATAGGTTAGTGTAAACAATTTTTTCCTCATTTTTATGGACTGGTGTTCATCTGTCGATTGAGAAGGTAACATATTTATCTTAATAGTTATGTTACACATTCAAACTCAAAACATGTTATTTTATTTTAAAATAGTATGATCTGTCACATCTGTTGAATAATTTTATATTTACTTCCTATTTCCCAAAATAGGTGGAGTACATATGATGTAAAGAAAAAAATCATACAACATAGGAGAATATTTTTTTATTCAGATATGTTGAAATATCTTTCATATTTTTGGCTCATATTAAAAAAAATGCTAACTGGATCTCAATTTAGCATAATTTTATTTGTGAACGCATTTCAATCAAAATCTTAACATGCCGGCCGGTACTCGCAATCTCAAGATTGCTGCTCTGATGTGCACACCCAAAGCAATACGTGCTTTGATGTCCAACGAAGTTATCTCTATTAAGACTCTCAAAATCTTACTAAAGAGGGTGGCTTGCAATTTCCACTTATCAGGTAGACCATAACCTCGCGGGTTGTCGTTGCATTGTCACTCAGTGACCATTGTTTGTATTCCAAATTCGTTATCGAGTCTTTCGTGATTACTGAAATTGACATTAATTTTCCAGCACTGGTGACATTTGACAAAGCTTAATAACATGTAACTTCTGAAGTGTAAACCGTTCGTCAAAGGAGGTCTTCAATGTAAATCATTTATAGCTTATAATTTACAATAAACTTATATCGAGAAGGAAATGTGTCACTAAAAACTACAAATTCGTTGAGATAACGATTCGTTCGGCTTTTGAGCTGTTTCAAATCGAATTGTTCATAGAATGTTTAAATCTTATGTTAATTAAGTATTGTAGTATCACATGTGATTTTTTGACAGGACTCGTCATCAACGTTGCATTCGCATTACACAAACGGTCATCATGAATACGGAAACGTTTCTATTAAAAAGCCAGACGGCAACCTACGTTAACAAAATATACGAGTATTTATGACGCTGACTCGTTGACATGGCTGGCGATGTTAACTGGTTAAGAGCGGGAAGACCAAAATATCTTCCTTGCATCGCGTCCATAAAGCTCTAGTCTAAAACAGGAATATAGTTCCAAGGTTTTTCGTTTAGTATTTTACACTGCTTTATTTTTATAGTGTTTCATTCAGAGAACACATTGTCGTCAATTCAGAGGACACACTGTCGTCAATTATGTATACATCTGTTTATTTTTAGATTCGTTGTAATCATTTTATTATATATATTTATGAGAAATTAAGATTAAAGCCATAAACTCTGTTCTAAAAATGTTAAATGCGTCACAATAGCATTTTGAAAGTACCTATCTAGTGTATCTTAAGACGTTATAAAAACAGTTCACAGTTCTAACGGATCATGATCATGCATGTCATAGAGAAGTTCCACAATATATCAACTTATAGTAATTTACAATATACAGTTTTTTTCTGATTCTGGAATGGGTTGCCTCGCGTACATGGTGTGACGTACTCGTATATAGGATAGGATTTGTTACAAAGATTTTGTTAAAATTTACCTTGATTATGAAGAATATTCTTTTAGCTGAAAATTTGTAGTGTTTATTTCAATTTATGTGTTTTTCTTGTTGAAAGGTGCGATATGCGACACTTTTTACACCTCGAAACTAAGTGTATTTTTTCGATAGGAAGGAAGTAATGTGCAACATTTTTTGTAGAACGGAATTTGTCACATCGCCGCAAAAATGTGATGAGCGATACTTTTAACAATATGATGTGTTCTATTGCTTGGAAGGATAGAGATCAGTTTGGAGTATGTTGCGTCGTGCGTAAGTCCGCGGGGGGTTTGACCTATTTCACTTGGGTTCTCTGCCAAATTCTTCGCGCGGCGCGACCAGGCGATGGCGGCGTCCGTGCCCCGCCCGTCAAAACACTTTCGGCTCGGCTCGCCTTCGGCCCGAAACCGCCACTGTGACATATGGCAAGCTACAGCGTGTACTCGTATAATGAGTATTAGACGAAACAGGAAGTTCAATTTCAAGTTAACTGTTAAGAGTAGGCGCAGGCGCTTTCGCTACCCAAAGCTCTCATGACCCATTTTCATATTTTATCAAATTGTTCTATCGATGTTTTATATATTTAATCAATATGAATCAATTGATTCATTATAAATGAGTATGTTACCAGGCATTTTGTCATGAATGCTAGATAAGTATTAAACGTTCATTCAGATTCATAAAGACTATTCGACGACGCCGTCAATGTTATTAGAGAAATATGAACGTTTCATAATCTTAGCGTTTTTTGCTAAATAGTTTGAGTGCAGACGAATTCCCAATTCGGGGAGGAAAAATATTAATGAAAGCGTAACAACGATTTTTTTAACGAAATTAACTGTCTAGTCCAAATAATTCTATTTTGCACAAAAAAATAACGATGAGAAAACGTTTTTCGTATTCAAGTAGGAATTGGAACGGTCAAAACTTGAAAGATTTCAAGTTGTTTATACTCTTTAATTTCGTAATCGGCTAACTTTCTTTATTATCGCATTTCTCAATTCAGGTAACATTTTTACACATCTTTTCTGTTCAGGTATATATGATATATGCTTTTTATTCAAAATTTGTGACATGTTTTCATAATAATCGAACAAATAATTAACAATTTTGCTTTCTGAAAACAAATATAATTTTTTCTCCATTTAATTATCTCTATGGACGCATGCAAAAACCATCATTCAAAGGAATATTTTATAGGGCCCAAAATACAAATATCAATAAATTATCTTGTCGTTTTTATGGATTTTATGTTTTTGGTAAAAAAACATTAACATATGTTTTACAACTATCATCAATTTTATTTCTTGTTAGAAATTTACTCCATTTCCTTAAAATTATGATGCTAATTCAATTCTTATAAAACTCGTTTTAGTTCCCTTTATTACGATATGAACTATAAAAATACGATATAAAAATGAATTGCCAAATTGAGTATACAGTTTAACACACCTTACACGTACTATATATTTCTTATAATTTGTATTGATTAATTCTTAACCTTCAGTATTAACATATATATTCTTATATTCCTGATTGTAAGACGCCACACACAGGTTGACACTGTTTGCTTATTGATAAAAGTTTCTTCTTGGCCGCTACCTGACCAGTTATCTTATCTGATGTTTTTGATCATTTTAGTGCTACAAAAATATAATTTATTTCATTGGAACTAAACAAATTGGTTTGCATTTCAAAATAGTTCTATCGACGAAATTCTTATTGTCGAGGTTTTAGTGATGTTTTGCACATGTTCTAATCAAGAGTAGTTAAACATTACATTTTTTGCCAGTTTAGACATGTAGCTAATTAAGTATGTCAGTGTTCGTGAAAAATGTGAGTGATTTAACATTTAATTTGCAGCATATGATCATAACATGTTATCGTTGATTTTTTTAAGTTTTCGTTGATTGTTTGCGAGTCGTTAAAATGTTATCATGACCATTACAATATATTTTTCTGAATCTGCTTTAAAAACTTAAACATGTAATGTAGTTTATTCCGACTAAACTAATTTACTCGTAAATCAAACAAGTTGTACAGATGAGCAAAATAATGAAATGAATAAAACATCTTAATAACTTAATTTAGGGGCTAAAACCTAGAAATGCATTAATTAAATTAGATAATATGTATCATATATGATACACATGTGAAAACACACAAAATGATGGATTGTACAATAAAAGGAAAACCACCAACCACTAACGTTATATTGAATATAATATTATATTTTCATCAATATCCGATGAGCGGCAAGGAAGCTAAGTCCATTTTATTGATCTTTTATTGTAAAATCAATGATGCCCTTGGATCAGAAGCTATCGTGATGCTGTATAAGTGTATCAAATGAGTTGTATGTAACTACGGAAGCAATGCACTATATTTACAAAATGGGAGTTAGACTAACAACTGTCAAAATAATTCGTT
The DNA here is from genome assembly GCA_949825065.1 of Odontocerum albicorne. NCBI lineage: Eukaryota > Metazoa > Arthropoda > Insecta > Trichoptera > Odontoceridae > Odontocerum > Odontocerum albicorne. The sequence goes on from OX463855.1 coordinate 25,025,210, forward strand.
TTTATGAAACTAATTCAATGATTACATTACATTACATTATGACAGACGATATTTCCTCCTGCATTGAGGATTCGAGACCTGCCAAATGACCCCAGCCTGGACTGGGGTCATTTGGCAGCCTGTACTCTTGGCTCGCGTCCGTGCGTTTCTAGATCCACGTTCGACCAGTCTGGATCGCGGCGGTTGGTCCACTGTACGAGTATTATTTGCACTCCATCACCCGCACAATTTTATGAGCGGCAGAAATTTTAATGACACATGACTTGTGAACTTGAAAATAAAAATGTAATTTTTATTAGTAAATAAATGTTATTAATAATAGTAACACCACTTTAGATAGACATTTTAAGGGTATATTTTTATGACATAATAACATTTTTTCGATTTCACATTATTATTTTATAACCATCTCATTCTGTCGTATTTATTCAAATTGCCAAAATTAATATTTTATTGTATTTTTTTTCTACATGGACTTTTAAAATGAAGATATGGAATAATGTTTAAGACAGAGCAAAATAACTATACAACCTGATATATCTTGGTGATTTGAATGAATATGTCATATATTGCTTATGGTTTTTGTTGAATACTCTGACATGCGACTGCTACGCTACCCCACCCCGTGTTTGCACGTTATCTCATGCATTTGTCCCATTCCTTCCCTTTCATTTCAATGATACGAGTATAACGCTCAATTTTGTGAAATTAAATAAATATTAAGATATTTCCAAATTTTCATTAGTATTTCAACATTTGCAAATTTATAAATGTTTACAATTTTTTTAATTACGCGAGTTATATTTTTTTATTGTAAAACAATTTTTCATTTTTGATCCTCAATAATGATTTCTTTAATACATTTTTTATCATCATTTGGATGAATGAATAAGTTCGTAACTCAGTTCAATATTTAGCTATGCTCTCGTGTTTATTAACATTCTCGTGTTTATCACGGCATTTAGAGCAGCGCTAAATAATAAATAAACCTCGCAAAAAACACATCTGAAGGTTATTTTAAATAGATGTCGGTCATTTTTTGCGCTAAATCATGTTCGATGCAAATAATATCCAAGTTGTTTTTCGGAAATAGTATGCTGATCCTGAACTTTCTATCACCTGTTCCTTTTTTGTGTTGAAGTACGAGTAAGTACTTTAAATAAACTATTCCACATTTTATGTTCCCTACACCAACGCTTCTCAGCTCCATCTTCCTCGATCCAAACTCCACGCTCCCCGCTCCCCGCACCCAGACTCCTTCAATTCATCCGCACTCCTCGTCTCGGGGCGCAGCAGGGTCAGTCAGGTATGCAGCCCAGCCCAGCCCAGCATGCTTCTAGTAGTAGCCGTGTTTGTGTTGTGTTACAGCATGGCCGCTCGGATTCCTATCGGGTCGCCACGATCCCCTCGCTGAAGGACGACAACAAAACGGCTGACGGACTGTATAAGGTTTTATTTTGTTTTATTTTATTTTTCTTTGATGTTCTGTTGTTGATTTGTGCAAAGAATATGCATTGATCATTTTTGTCACATGTTGGCGATTTGAATGCCATATTCTTTGCACGATTGCACATATGTTTTGATTACTTTATGTTGTTTCGTATTTGAGATTAAACTCTTTTATTTTGTTTAAAATTTGTTTAATCAGTGTTTGAGTTCGAAATATTTCAAATAAATACAACTGGTTCTTTTTTCTGATATATAAAACAAACAATCCATCAATTATTCACGAATAAATGATCGACGACCATTTTTTGAGATTCGCCTAATTAAGATAAATTCAAGTTTCAAATATTTCCCCTTGTTAACGTAAAAATGAAATCTCAGGATAGAATAGGTCACCCTCGTGCCTATCGTTATCTTAAGGATCTTGGGTACATAATAACTGGAAAAGTGAAATATTTTCGGGATAGAATAAGTCTATCCAGAGTCATCTCTATCGTTATCTTATGTTACTGATCTTGGGTACACAATCACTGTAAAAGTGGAATATTCTCGAGATATGTTAGAATAGGTCTACTCAGACTCATGATTATCGTTATCTTATTGATCTTGGGTACATAATCACTAGAAAAGTAGAATATTCTCGGTATAGAATAGGTCTACCTACCTTATGCCTATCGTTATCTTACGAATCTTGGGTACATAATCACTAGAAAAGTGGAATATTCTCGGTATGGAATAAGTTTACCTACCTTATGCCTATCGTTATCTTACGAATCTTGGGTACACAATCACTGGAAAAGTTTTCCCATCAACTTGGCTCGCAAAGGATTTGAGTGTAGAGGAAATGACCAATCTTGGAGCCGAGCACGGAAGTTGACAATCTTCCCCGAACACCACACGCTCCAATTGCGGCCATTCTTTAATGGCATCTTCAGCGGTGGATAAACGGCCGTTTTTATTTTGTGTCTGTCGACACATAATTTTTCCAATAATACATTTGTTTGTCGAATAAATGTAAGTAGGGGATAAAATGAATATGCTAATCTTGATCTATGGAAGTGAAGCCTGAACTTTGAAGAAGAGTAACAAGAACATAATAGATGCTATATAAATGCGCTCCTTATGAATCTACTAGACTGACTGGATTTTCGAGTATAGGGAAACCAATCGTGAATATTGACAAAATAAGCAGATATTTTATGTCTGAAATTGCTAACGAAGTCGCGAATATCGTAAGGTAATAAATATATTTTTCTCTCAATTAATTCAATACATTTATTCCGTTCTGTCTTTTTTTGTCTTCTTGCTTCTATCTAAATAATTTATACGATATTCCACAGTGTTATTCAAATTTATTTTCTCATTACTAAGAAATTACAAATCTTACTCTAGAGACAATGAATAATTTCTTTTTTTGCATATATGTTACATTATATTGGGAGTACAAATTAGTTCGGTCCGTTTCCAAAAGATGGCTCTGACTGTTATGAATGGTTCATAGTGACAGCCGATTTTGGCGGTTTCAGAGAGGTTAGACATCTGCCAATAATATTCAGTTTATAGTTTCATGCAAAAACCTTGTTTTGTACAGTGTTGAAAATGTTGAATTTTGTGTTAACCAAGCAGCATTTGCGGGAGGTTTTAATTTTTTGCTTTAATTGGAAGAAAAGTGCAGCTGAAGCCCATCGAATGCTTGTCGAAGTTTATGGTGACGCTGCTCCAACTGATAAATCATGTAGGGAATGGTTTCGACGTTTCAAGGATGGAGATTTCAGCGTCGAAGACAAGCCTCGCTCTGGACAGCCAAAAAATTCGAGGACAAAGAATTAGAGGCATTACTCGAAGAAGATCAGAGTCAAACGCAAGAGGAGTTTGCAGAATCATTGGGAGTGACTCAACAAGCCGTTTCCGTACGATTGAGAATCATGGGAATGATTCAAAAACAAGGAAATTGGGTGCCTTATGAACTGAAACCGAGAGATATTGAAAGGCGATTTTTCACTTGCGAGCAGCTGATTCAAAGGCAACAAAGAAAAGGTTTTTTGCATCGGATTGTAACTGGAGATGAGAATTGGATATTCTACGACAACCCCAAGAAGAAAAAATACTACGCTAAGCCCGGTCAATCGTTGCCATCGACCTCAACATCAACACCAAAACCGAACATACATGGTTCGAAGATCATGCTCTGTATCTGGTGGGGCCAAAGTGGTGTTGTTTACTATGAGGTGCTGACACCTGGCGATTCCATTACGGGCGATCGGTATCGGCTACAATTAATCCGTTTGAGCCGTGCATTGCGAGAAAAACGGCCGGAATACGAGCAAAGACATGATAAAGTTATTTTTCTTCATGACAACGCTCGGCCTCATGTCGCAAAAGTCGTAAAAAAATATTTGGAAACGCTCAAATGGGATGTTTTACCGCACCCACCGTATTCCCCGGACATTGCTCCTTCTGATTACTGGTTGTTCCGAAGGATGCAGCACGATTTGGCAGGTCACCGGTTCACTTCTTTCGTAGAAACCGAAAATTGGCTCCAAACTTGGATCGCCTCAAAAGACGAGTCATTTTTTCGAGATGGAATTCGAAAATTGCCTGAGAGATGGGAAAAAGTAGTAGCCAGCGACGGACAATACTTTAATTGATCTGTTCATTCATTTTGTTTAGAAATAAATGCATTTTTGAACACAAAAAACGAACCGAACTAATTTGTACACCCAATACATTATCAGAATTTTTTAAGTTTAGTAAGTGAACATTACGTTTTTGATGCTCAGATATCTGTATACACATATTTTATGTGTACTTGATTTATTATTGGTTTAGATAACTGAAATGTTGAAAAAGGGAGCTTTGAGATTACATATGAGGTCGATCATAACATACGAGTCTGGAACTTGTATTCAAGGACAATTATTCCGAATCAAATTGGGAGAATCAAAAGAGACACTCGTAGGGCGTATGTTTCAAGGATAGGATACTTGTACGATGGTTATGGTTATGAAGTACGAGTATTGTAAGGAACTAGGTTTGTCCACCTCTGTCCGGTGTAATACAAGCCAAGTGACACACGAGCAAATAGGGACGGTACACACAAATTGGGAGAATCAAAAGAGACACTCGCAGGGCGTCTGTTTCAAGGATAGGATACTTGTACGATGGTTATGGTTATGAAGTACGAGATTGTAAGGAACTAGGTTTGTCCACCTCTGTCCGGTGTAATACAAGCCAAGTGACACACGAGCAAATAGGGACGGTACACACAAATTGGGAGAATCAAAAGAGATACTCGTAGGGCGTCTGTTTCAAGGATAGGATACTTGTACGATGGTTATGGTTATGAAGTACGAGTATTGTTAGGAACTAGGTTTGTCCACCTCTGTCCGGTGTAATACAAGCCAAGTGACACACGAGCAAATAGGGACGGTACACACAAATTAGTGTGACACAGATCGGGACGCGAGTAACGATCTAGTTAGCGAATAATCGGCAGTGTGCTGCGATATGACTATCATTATTAGCCTCAAGGGTACGGCGCGCGGCCTGGCCTAGTGTAGGTGAGGAGTACAAAGGCGTGACGTCAAGGATTTTGATGACTCTTGTCACCCACGGAGACTGGACTAGAAGTTGATCATTTGCCACTCGGTCCGAGACTTGGACGAGTTTAGATTGCTCTTTTGGTTGCTTAGTAATCAATTCTGAGATTCTGGACCCTGGTTACGTAGACCAGTTCTGTGAATGGTCAAATATGTTAGATTCGGACCACATTTTGTCTGATTATTTAGCGTTTATTAGTTACCTGTATGCACCATCAAAAGCGCTCTTTGAATGTATACAAGGCAGTAATAAGTGCCAGTATAACGATACATGCAGCTGGAAAAAACCCAGAATCTTCCAGAGATAGTTCCCGGTATGCTGAGTCTCAAGCAACACGCTTAACACCAGATGACTAACGATAACACTACGATTAATTTAGATAAAATTATGAGATTTTCACGTCAGAATCTTCACTGTTACTCATGTGTATTCGCGTGGATAATATCAAGATATAATTAGTAACATATACTCGTATATACAGTCGGGGTGGGGTTATCGGAATTCATTAGAGGTTATTTTTTTAAGATTTCTTAACCGAAAGATGATGCTCGTATCGCACACTACAAACCGAGCTTTGAGTCATGAGACAACATGACAATGACAATTTTACAATATTGGATTTCTTAACGGTTTGCTCAAGGTCTACTTAAGTATTTTCCTCATTAAAAACTAGCAGGGTATATTTCATTATAATCATAATTATGCGTTACATTGATTATCATAAAAGTTTCTGATAAAGAATATTATGATTTATAAGTCCATAATGCGAGACTTTAGGGCACCACCCATTATTTCGGTTGTCTTTTTTGATGTTCTAGCGACTATCAGGTTAAATAAGCATACTTTTTTATGCTGGTGTCCCGAGGGCATTCATCTTGGCGTGTAGCTCATGACGCACTCGTTATTGACGCAAATAAACGATGTAACGCATAAATAGGTTACCGGGGAAGGGGCGTTACGCCGCCCCTCGCCGCCCCGCGCCTGCTCCTGCCGCGTCATGCGATTGATGCAACTGTTCGACCGCTTCTGATAGCGCTTTCCTCTCATTCAATCTTTAAGACCAATATAACTTTCTTATTCAACTGCCGCATGTCTACACTCGAGTGCAAACAACGTTTTTTTCGTTCAATTCACGAGTTTAAGGGCTATCTTTTTTCTTCATGAATTTAATTAATGGGCTTCTGTACCCGAGAGTTTTCCCGAAAGACACGATCAATTTTCTTCTTGTATTCGAGACTAAGTCAAAACTTTTTCTCTTGCCTGATAATATCTCGAGACTACTGTGGACGTGTTTATGTTGGGGGACTGCGCAGTACTTAACCTCTTGGTAGATTACTGGAAAGTTATGTTAAAATCTTCAAAATTACCAATTCAGAGGTTCTCAAGTTTGTTTGGTAATTATTGCGCAATATGACAGCAAATATTGGATTTTTTGATGGATTGTTAATTTGATGAGAAAAAGAATGATAGCATTTGTTTTGATTTAACTTTCAGACATTTATACCCGAGGGATTTGAAGTCAGTCAAACATTTTTTACGTTAATATATTTTCTGATTATTATTTTTTGTTATATTTGAATAACTTTCAATGAAATACTTAAGATAAGAACCAGAACTACTATAGCAGTCATTAAAGGTATGGATTCATGTGAACACTAGATGTAGCACTAAAATACTGTCACGTCATACTTTAACCTAAACCTCCATCCATGTCCATGTCCATGTTCATGTTCATGTTCATGCTATGCATGGTAAAATCTGCAAGTTTGTCATTTTATAAATAAAGTAATAATATGCAAACAATTATAATATATGTGAGTTGTCAAAATAATTCCAAGATTCTTTGTTACTCGTTTTAATTGTTTCTTGGAGGATTTTTTTGCATTATCTGCAATCTGATGACTTGGTTGTCAAAGCTAAATCTCTCTTCTCTGACATTTAAAATACAACGCATAATTTAGTAATTTGCGATAATTTCAATGTTTTTTTTTATTGAAATTGGTTAATTCTGTTTACTACATTTTGATTACATGTTTTTCGTAGTTTGAATCATTTTTGAACGACTCATTGAAAACTGAACAACTCATAATTTAACTTGTTTTTTTTCCAGATTGCATTATAAAATGTGTAATACTATAAATTAAAATGTGTTGTGATGAAGATAACGTGTAATAATTGAACCAGAATCATATTTTTATTGTATTTTGTTGTATTAAACTTTCATTGTATACAGTACAACCTGGCGCGCTTATTGGTGTGGCAATCTCTTCCAACCAACGAGAAAGGTGATAAAGAGACCTTAAGTAAAAATCAGACTGGACCACTTTTAAAAAAGTATTAGTGGGAGTATTGAGAACTCGTAATCCCGAGCTGAAATACAGGCGTCTTAGCAACTAGGCCACGGAGGTTATCTGAATATAAAATTAATATTTTATATTGTGATGGCTTTAAATTAACACTTCGTATCTGACATTTTTTCATAAAATGAATTGAGCACGGTAAAATGTTTGTATTATGAAATTAAACATTTTGATGTGCTCAGCTCATTTTATGGGAAAATGTGAAATACCAGGTGTGAAATGTGAAATACCTAATTGCGCTCACTAGTAATTATGCTTGTGAAAGGCTATTTTAAAGTAATTTATATGTATATATGTATATAT